>JBBPNE010000344.1:0-26162 GCA_038090735.1 Xerocomellus amylosporus | reverse complement strand
TCTAAGGAGGTTGAGTTAATCGCTTGTACAAAACAGTGTTCGGCCCTGGACACAGCAAAGCTGTTCTTGGCAAACGTTTGGAAGCACCATGGTCTTCCACGTTCTATCACATCGGACCGAGGCCCGCAATTTGCGGCACAAGTTATGCAAGAGCTAAACAAAGCCCTCAGTATCGCCACTAAACTATCGACATCCTTCCACCCGCAGGCAGACGGCCAGACAGAGATTGTCAATAAAGAGATTGGGAAGTTCTTACGAATCTATTGCTTTGAAAAGCAGGATTCCTGGTTTGCCTGGCTGCCAATCGCCCAATTCTCCATTAATACAAAGAAACACGCTTCGACAAAGAAGTCACCTTTTGATGTGACACGGTTGTATCTTCCCCGAATGGGAATTGAACCCATTAGCTCGGATAAAGCGCCAGCCGCACAGAAGTTCGCATCGGAGATGGAAGACGTAATAGAAAGCGTAAAAGAAAATATGAAACAGGCACAAGATCGAATGAAGGTCAACGCTGACAAAAACTGCTCGGCAGCGCCCGAGTACACCATTGGCCAGCAAGTCTGGCTCTCCACCGAAAACCTATGTTTGACACGAGCATCACGGAAGCTATCCGAGCGATGGCTTGGACCGTACACTATTGTCAGCTTGGCAGGGCCCAACGCCGTTGAATTAAAACTCCCAAGATCTATGCAGATCCACCCTGTCGTCAACGTCTCTAGAGTCAAACCGTACAAAGAGCGCCTTGAAGGACAGTCCACTACGCGGCCGGGACCCGTGCACATCACAGAAGACAGAGACAACAAATGGGAGGTGGAACGGATCATCGACTCTCGTTATAAAAACAAAAAGCTGGAATTTCTCGTTCATTGGAAAGGCTATGATGACACGGATCATACCTGGGAACCTAAATCCAATCTTGGCAACACAAAAGAAGTTCTGAAAGACTTCTATCACGCCAACCCCTCCGCACCCAGGGCCATTTCAATTCCTCCAGAGGACTTCTTATTATTGTTCCAAAAGTGGCCGGAACCGTTTACCACTCTTCATCCAAAGCAGGTACCCTTTAATCGCCTGGAAGTCGATCTTTAGAGGGGGGGTAGTGTTACGGCTTGGTACGCCTCACATGCTTGAACGAACTTAACCGTTTCCACCTTTCACTTTCACCTTGCGTTCGACACGCACCTTCATCATTCCTATGCTGCATGCACTCCTCACCCTCTTCATTACCGTGCAAGTGCATGGCTATGCTTCTCTTCCATTCCGCCACCGACGTGCAGTCGCCTCATGCTTACCTTCTGTTCCATTCTATGGCAATGCTTGATGCACGTTCCTGCCTCATGCTACTAGACTCCGGGATGTTCTAGAACTCTCATCGATAGATTCGGTATAAACATGTACACATAGTTAAAGTAGTATATAAGGGCGCAAGTCCCAGCCAGAGAACTCCAGTTTAGTTCTCTTGGTTTTACCCATACTTCCATCTGAACGCTCCTGGCCATAAAAACCTTAGTCGCTGGTCAGCATCCCCTCTGATTCGATTCCCTAGCACATTCCTTGACGGAAAGTCTTGGTTGTTTCAGGCGCTGTATTTGGCCCATATTACGATGCTTATTTAGCAGGCATGATGAATGTTCTGGAACACGAAGATCTCAGACAAGCATTCCTCGACCGCTTGCTCTGGCTAAATGCCTGAGGACTGTGAGTAATACATCTAAATGCTGTTTCTCTTTGGACTGTCGGAGGCTCGTTCCTTATTACAGCAGGGAGCTCTCAACAGTGGGACCCGGAGCCCTGCAGAAGGTCGCGGCTGTGTCCATCCCAGTGTCCGTGTGGGCGATGTCGTCTTTTCCACGTCCACCCTCACCCCCTCGCTTTCAACTTGCTGGAGTTGAGCCCCGTCTCCTGGGCTCTCATTCCGGACTTGGAAATGATGTGGGTTCGTCAATCACAGCATCTCAGCCAACATACACGTTAGCAGCGGGGAGCTCAGAACATGGGTTACCTCCTTCCACTCCATACGGTCAAAACTTTGAATACGAATGTCTCAATTCTGATCTCACCGTTGGTGAATCTGTTCCCTCGGAGTTTAGTAGCAATTTCAGTCTGTACTAGTTGTATATTTTTTTTGGCAGAGAACTGTTGGAGTATTTCATATATTCCGTATTTAGTATACTAGCTTACCTAAGCATAGATACATCGGACCATTCCTTTACCTTAGTTCTACTTAGTGACATACTGAGTATTCTACAGGTTATAAGCCCTGGTACTTACCAGTAACCCAACAGTTCACTCCGAAAACCCCAAAATGCCATCTCGAAGCCGACGCAGCCAAAACTCACGCGGAGTGGCAGCGCGCACTGCAATTACCTTCGAAGGTGACTGCAACAAGTGCGGATGGTATGGTCACAGGGAACGGGACTGTGAAAGGTCCATTAAAGGCCTTCGAAGCCCAGAGTGCCAAGCCGCACTCGACAAGTTGGAAAACAAAATTAAATTACTCAGGGAAAAGCGCCTAGCGCATGAAGCCCGCGCGGCCACGGAAGACCACCGCGCAGCCACAGAGGGCAGAAGGACGACAGACGGCGACAGTGCGACCACGGAAGACCATCGCACGGCCACGGTCCAGCCCCAGGAACCTGAGACGACAACACAACAGGTCGACGACAAGACCGTTGACACCCCAGACACAAGCGCGATGAGCGCTGAGCTAGTAATGCCAGCGGACAGGTCGTGCAACCAAGTCGAGGAGGGAAGAGTGGGCGAGAAGGGCGAAACGCCGCGCGGGAGAATCGACGAAGTAGCCGCAGCCACGGGACCGGGCACGAAGACCACGGATCACCATCGGACTGACGGCGTAAGCCTCGCGACCCCGGCGAGCGGCCCACGAGACGACCAGAAGGTCACACTCGAGCTCGTTAAACTACCAACAGTACCACTACTCGAGTCGACAATCCCACCGCCCAAACGGACACCACCGCACGCCAACGAATCGAGCGGAATGGGCCAGCAGGCAGCAGAGGAGGTCAACGACTCAGCGAACGGAGCGGATACGTCCACGGACGAGACCGCTGCCACAGCGACAGCGAACGCGTCCACGGACGCAGCTGCACCCCAGCTATCCAGTACCAGCGCGTCGCTAGGGGGAGAGCGGAATGGTCGAGAGATGACCGACGACACTGGAGCCGGTGAAGACGAGTCGACGATGGAGTCGAACTCGAGGGTCCAGAAAGGCGAAGGAGTTGACGAGGGATGTCCACCGGAGCCCAGTGACCAACAACGGCGGCCTACGAAGTCACCAGACGAAGCCAAAGCCATTCAGGACCTAGGCTGTCAGTCGACGACCAGCGCGAGCGCACCAAGCGCGTCGCACGGCCACCACGATGAAGCCCGATGCGAGGTGGAGCCAACCAGACCGCCGGAAGACCCTGCGGATGCGACGGGCGACGACGAGCGTCGTCCAGACGCACCCACAGAGCCGCCCGACATGCCTGAGGGCACAAAGGGGCGAGGGAGCCGGGAGAGGGTCGAGACGGGCTTGTCGAAGGCGTCGAGAGGCGTCGAGGAAGGTTCGGGCGACGACGGCGACGAAGAACGTCGACCACAGAGGTCCGACGAACCATCCGACGAGGAGGAAGTCGAGCCCAGAGGCCCCACAGGCGTCAAGGTCGAACTTCCAGAGGGCGGAACCGGCCAAGTCGAACCAGGCGGAAGCGCCGCGCACGAAAACGCGGGCGCAGCGGTGGGCGGCGAGGCTGCAGAGGAAGCCCAACAGGAAGCGCATGTCGAAGGGGAGAGTACTGGGACGCGTCGAGCAGCGTCGATCGCGGGGGAGAGAGAAAGCGCGAGCGCGCACGTACGACCGACAACAGCTGACGACGGAAACAGCCAGCGCACCTCCACAGACAACGACGACGTACCTGGAGCACCACCCGACCCTCATCCACCACCTAACAGACCCGCGAACGCGTCGGACGAGCCCCCGAGCGTCGAACTCGAGGGGGAGAGGAACTTGAAGTCAACCGCAAGCTGCGACGATGCACCTACCAGAGCCGAAACGACCGCGTCGGGAGTGTCAAATGGTGACGAGGACCCTAGGAATAGGCCTAAGAAGCCATGGAGCGCGTTAGAACACGAGCGCGGACGCTCAGAGCGAAGAAGCCGACGAAACTCACCTAGGACAGCTCAAGTCGAGCCATGCGACCCGGGAGACTGCGCGGATGCATTGCCAGCGTCGAGGAGCGTCGAGGACGTCGGAAAGAAGCCTAGGAAGTTGCGCAAGATGCTAGAACGCGTCAGCAGACGCTCAGGACCAAGAAGTCGAGAAAGCTCACCTAGGAGGGCTCGAGACGACCTAGACGACCCGGGCGGCGAAGCGGTCGTACCAGGTGATCCACACAGCGACCCAGAACGTTCTAGAGGTGTCAGTAACGAGCGCGTCGATGAAACGGACGCACCATGTCGAGATTGGCCACCAGGAGGTCACTTGGAGGACCAAGAGGAGTCGGAAGTCGTCAAGGGCGTTCGGGACCGCGGAAAGGTTGTCGACAGTGCCGGATACGATGGGATACATCCCAGGAGCGACGGGAACGCGCGCGGCGTCGAAACGAACGCGCAGCGTCGAGTTACAGGGCCAGGAGGCCATTTGGGCGAGAAAGTCGAATCGGGAGATCTCGGCGACGAACAGGAGCGCTGGAGCAATGGCGACGGTGTCGGATTGGAGACGAGGCCGGATGGATGGCGCAGCGAGCGGCGCACAATGCGAGTCGAAACGACTCGAAACGCGATCGCTGGCTGGCGACGAAACAGGTCAGCACGAACGGTACAAGCGCACGAAGAGCAACGTACCTGGACCATCCACACCACCCGCCGAATACGCCAGGCCGCCTTCCGAATATGTCGACCCACCACGTCGACGCGGACGACTAAAAACGAGACCTAGACAAGTCAGTCGAACCCGAGCGAGAAAACTCACTCACCACTTCGAACGGTCACGTCGCGGCCGTATCGGACAACCTAGAAGCTACGAATATACCCCATAGATATGGTGGAAAGTACATCAGAGGGTTACTCACCTGCGTCAGATGCTGCAGAGCCGAGGAGTAGAAATCGTGCATGAATGGTCAGTACCACCGTTAACCGAGCCGCGACTTACCGTATTAGGAAAGTGCGCGAGCGCAGTACGACGCGACCTACCACAGACCTACCTCGGACACACACGACATATATTCATTTACTGGATTACTATAGGTATTTCCTTTCATTGTCATTACTGCTACCTTTTATTAGGCAAGCATTTCCTCCTGCTTGAGGGGGAGTGTTTGAGTATTTCATATATTCCGTATTTAGTATACTAGCTTACCTAAGCATAGATACATTGGACCATTCCTTTACCTTAGTTCTACTTAGTGACATACTGAGTATTCTACAGGTATAGTTACATTCCTACTAATATCATTTAGTGACATACTGAGTATTCTACAAGAATGAGTCTCAGTCTGATTTACTTATGATGATCACGTGACAACTGATCATGATAAGACACTACTCTAGCGACCAAAAAGTCCATGAAATGGCGTTTCCGAACGTGTCTGAGTCCGAACTCCGAGCACATTAGCTCAAGCACCATGATTAGCTAATCTTGTACTGCATCGTCTGCCAGAATGCATCATCTACGTCGCCCCACATCCACGCTTAGGGAGCATCTCGCCCGTCCCTGCTGTCCCCTGCAGGCACGGCAGTATCTACTGGCTCACCTATACGTTCCGGTCGAGTTTGAGGACAACGATCCATGCGATCCCGTCACCTACTCTCGCTTTAAGAAGTGGTGCATTATGCTTGTTGTTTGCGGGTTCACCGGTGTTACAGGTACTCACCCATCGACTGTGTCTTGCAAGCACCGTTAGGGAACTGCATGGGTATACCCCCGGGTACGAGTAACCGTACCTGTACCCGTACCCCGTGCGGGTCTGCACGCGGGTTACGATTTTCGTACCCGCAGGCATACCCGTGATGGGTTTACCCGCGGGTATGGTATTACGAGGGTGGAGGGTGGTGGGGAGACTCGGGCAAGCACGAGATCGTGCAAACTGGTCAGAACGACGCGAAAAACGTCACCCTCGCATGCAAACACGAATGGGAATGCGCTGTGCATTCCCGTTTGTGTTTGCAGACGAGAGTAATGTGAGGGAGCTGAAGTGAGGGTGGTGTGATGGCGGGGGTGTGGTGGCTGGCCGGCGTTTGGATGGGGGAGGGTGGGGGACGGAGGGGACGGCAGTGTCCTCGTCGTTGCGTTGTCGTGGGGTAGGTGGGGACGTGTCGGGGGTGGGGTGAGGGGCCGTCGTCGTCGTCGTCTGTTGTCATCCGGCGAGGGTGAAGGTGAGGGAGGGCGAAGACGAGTTGTTCGTCGTCATCCCTCGTTGTTGTCGTCGGTCGAGGGTGAGGGTGAGGTGAAGGCAAGGACAAGTGTCGTTCGTCGTCGTCATCGGTTGAGGGTGAGGTGAGGAGGTGAGGAGGTAAGGGCCAGGGCCAGGAGGACGTGAGATGATGCAGCGCTCGCAATTGCGAGCGCTGTGTCGTTCCTCGTCGGCGTCGTTGTCATGCGGTCAAGGGAGCTGAGGACGATGAGGACGAGACGAGAGACGACGCAGCGCACGCAATTGCGTGCGCTGCGTCGTTCCTCGTCGGCATTGGCGTCATGTGTCATTGGTGAGTGGTCATCGTCGTCGTCCACGAGAATGTGGCATCGTCCGCGTCGTCAGTCGAGAGTGGGGGTGAGGCCAGGAGGGGGAGGCGGTGGTGTTGGTGTTGGTGTTGTCCTCGTCCTCATGAGGGGGGAGAGGGAGTGACTGTTGTCATGTTGTGTTGTCGTCGTCGTCGTGTTGCCGTGTCGTGGATTGAGTCGTTTGTCGTCAGTTGAAGGTGAGGTGAGGGTGAGGGTGAGGATGAGGACGAGACGAGGGACAGCACAACACACGCAACTGTGTGGGTTATGCCGTTCCTCGTTGTCATCGTTGTCAGTTGAGGAGGGTGGCTCAGCGTTCAGTGTGAGTCTGTCAAAGAAAGAATAAGCGAGCCGCGACCTACCTTGGAATTACCATAATAGGTCATAAACCCACACCATGGGTACGGGTAAGGGTACGGGTATGGCACGGCGCTACCCGTACCCGTACCCGAGCGGTACCCATACCCGCGACCCGTGCGGTTGCCTAAGCACCGTTAACTTTATCTTCCAGCCACTGCTTCATCATCCTTTGCGATGGGGACCGAATCCATGGTGCGAAATCTGCACTGCACTCCGTTCCAGGCCACGCTTGCACTTTGCATCTATCCGCTGAGATTTGCATTCGTCCTGCTCTCCTCGATCGCACTTACATAGCGAAGAGGTTGGGAGAAGGGCTGAGGCGGGGAGGCTGCGCAATAAATCATGTTCGTGATGTCTGTTGATGCCTACCTCTTACTTTCACACTTGACCCTTGCACATTCTGTTCTGAGGGCTTCCGTTCTGTCCGGACGCTATCCGACCTTGTGGCTCATCGTGGCATGTCCGAGTCCCCCAGGGTGTATTTATTTGTTGACAACACAAAACGGATGTGTGCGTACAACACCATATGGGTCGAGACGAACCCCAATCAGCTTGAGACACTCAAGATCCTCAGACAGACAGGCAAACTCTCGAACAAGCGTTTGGGTAGGCTTGCCACCCGCCTCCCTCGTGCAGCGTCGCTTCCGCCTGCTGATGACCTCTCGATTGCATGTACATAGCGAGCTGCCCAGCTAGAGGACACGGGTCTGTTTCGACGACAACGACAACGACGACATGCCCCCTCAACACACAGGCCTCACTCCCACTCCCTGATGGCCCTGTCACCATCTATCCTCTCCTCATGATCCGTCCCTATATCCCACCCATCCGAGTCTTTCCACAGCACGTCACCTCCTAGTGGTGGTATACACAAGGTCTATGAATCATCGACTCCTGGACAAGGTTCCGGAGCCTCCAGCGAGCTTGGCTATAGTGTACTCGAGATCTCCGAAGCAGCGGTCGATCAAGAGGTGGGAGACAGGTTTAAGGCCGCGTTTGCCTTCACTGACAAAGAAACACTACTTGGGTGTAGGTGACTCATTTCACCTTGGAACATGATCCTAATGGTACAAAAGACTTTTCAGGTTATTTATACCGACTTTTGCCAATTTTCGGACATACATATGTCTCTTCAAATTATTTTTTGTGTCACGTCCAAAGGCCCCCTAAGCATGACCAAGGCTACGCACTTTGGTCACCATGGCCTTATCATCATAATTAAAGGCCAGGGAGAACTTTTCTTTGAATTTGGCTTCGAAGATTGACGACGTGCTTTCGTGTCTATTCAAGAACACCAAATAGAGAACATCAGGAAGCGGCCAAATCCCAGTGAAGCTCCTGCATTGATCCGAGGCAAGAGGGATGCACTTATCTTGGAGGAATTCGAACCACGGAACTCACTCAGCAGCAATGGCGATCCTGCCCCATCGTCTGAGGCGATGTCCGAATCTTTACCTGTTGGGATGTTTACATCAGCTCCTTCGACGTTTTTGACTTTCAAGCCAAAAGGATCCTTGCATTTTACATTTCTTGCTATCGGTTCAAGGAGGGACATTCAACCTTACATTGCGCTTGCAAAAGGACTGATGGCGGACGGGCATCAGGTGAAACTTGCGACATGCGGAGAGTTCCAAGTGTGGATTGAATCAGTATGTACACGTATTTCTTGATTCACACTATCTGACGGTCTTTGAAGCATGGACTTGAGTTCTGTTACATTGGTGGTGACCCAGCGGAATTAATGTGTATTTGTATTGAGAACGGCACATTTTCATTTTCATTTTGGAAAGAGGGGTTGCTCAAGGTAAGTACGCCGCAACTCTTGTAATGTCTCAGCTCAATCTGTTCGAGATCTAGTTCCGTGCATGGCTCGATGATTTGCTAAAAATGTCTTGGAAAGCCTGTCGAGGGACCGATGTTCTTGTGGAGAGTCCGAGTGCAATGGGGAGGGTACCACATTGCTGAAGCTCTTAGGATCCCCTAGTTCAGAGCATTTACAATGACATGGACGAGGGCGAGGTGAGTGATTGTGCTGGTTTTGAGTTGGGCTTAATCTTTATCAAAATGAAGGGCGTACCGGATCGCAAGGCACAGGATCTCTGCTCGGAATATGCAACATTCTGATCATTCAGTAGTCCCATTTCACAGCGGTTACTGAAGAACCACATACTAGCGGTATGTCATGTTTGACCAAGTATTTTGGCACGCGATGGCCGGGCAGATTGACCGGTGTGGAACCCCACAAGATTCCCTTTTCATATAATTTTATCCTGCGGTTGTTCCTCAACCCTTGGATTGGCCCGAATGGATTCGAGTTACTGGTAATTTACTTTGTCCACCCTGCGCAACCCTCTCTAATGCGGAACAAGGTTATTGGTTCCTCGACAATGCTGACATCGGGGCAAAGAGTTGGCCTGCCGGATGACAGAGATATTATGAACACTCACAGGTCTGACTCGAACGTTCATCCGGGTGCCTCGTCCTCATCGTACAAACAGCGTGGAGGCACTTGCTCCCCACCCTCCATGGCGAGCTGCCCACCTGGAGAGACCGCCACGTAGCCCAGTTGAGGGGTGCTAGCATGTCTCCAAATGGACATGCCGTGCTGATGGCCCCAGCGGGAAGCCTCTCATCGGCACGGCGCTGCACCCACCATTGCCCACTGCACCCTACACCCCCATAGAATGAGACTGGGGCGTTGAACACACAGACCAAGGACACGAGGCAAAAGCCGATGCTGCCCTGGATGCACAGCCCTTTCCGGTCGATCGAAGAGTCCTTAGGAACATCATACGTGAGAAGACACACTGCGAAGTCGGGCAGATCACCTTTCTGAGCTCTGGCAAGTTTCTCTTTCCCAGTTGCCCAAATCTGTGCTGCTCCTGAACAGCCACACAGGAACATTTCATAAAGGTGGTGATGCCCTAATACGACTTGCCACCTCCATCAATCTTACGTTTCCGTGCTTACAAGGTGAGGAGGCGTGCGACAGGTGATGATCCCCTTCCCTGACTTCCAGCTTGGGGCTGCATTCACTTTCGGATTAGTAAACACGCAGTAGCCAGCCTCAGTGTTGCAGAAAGAAGCGACAATAGTGTACATCAGGACGCCGCTCACGAGAGGATTGACATCGACGTAGGTCAGTGCCACAGCGATGGTCTTATCGAGAACAGCAAGGAGCTGCACGTAGTTTGCTATCTAACCCAAAAAAAAACAATTAACGTCAGTGAGGCGCTCGTGCCTCCAGCTTGCTCTTTCACGGTCACATGACCTCTGACTCTCAGGGTCATGTGACTTTCGATGTGCATGATTGAGTCATGACTTTGATGGGACCACTGTATGATTTTTTCCCAGGGTCATGTGACTTCGAAAACAGGGTCTTTCATGGATTTGAAATTGTGATTTCCCATGATTGCATGACTGTCTTGCTCTCATTCCCAGGATCATGTGATATTTCCCAGGTCAACTTTATGTATCATAGTTGGGCAGTCTACTTTCCTTTCCCCAAGAAATATTTTTCGGGCAATCTGTTACGTAGAATCGAGGTCGAAGCGCACACTTGAGTGTAGTGCGAAGACACACAGAAATCCCGGTAGGCTTGGTGTCTCAGACTAGCGATTGAGTCCTAGCTGGATGACCTTTGAGTACCACACAATAGATTGCGTAGAATCGGATGGGGAGCGAGTACAGGGAAACTGTGCTACTTATATGAACTAAGAGCATGCACGGACCAATGTACTGTAGTATGACTCCCAGAGGAAGACATAATAGGCAGGAACTGCCACTGACCAGATGGGGAAATAAGGAGCAGTCACTGGGTGAGTGCGACTACCAGAAACGGAAAGTGAGTCCGAAGAGGAATCAAGGGAACGACGACTGTGAGATAGGCGTGACAGCACATGGGACCAAGTCACCAAAAGAGGAAGGCATACATATGTGTAACCAAAAAGAGGGAATGGGAGAAGTAAAGGCCATCACCGGTTTACCGTAATTGCAGGAGCACCATCTGGATGGAGCGCAAGGCAGCCACCATGTCAGGGAACAACCAGGAATTGGGGCAACAAGTGGACTGTGCTTGGGTGAGCAAGGTGAGAAGAGGACTTCACTGAGCGGGGAAGGAGAGGAAAAAGAGTGACCAACAGTAAAACCGTAACAGACACACCACCTACCTTCCTAGTTAGGCTTTCTTGGTCCGTGTGCAGTCGTCTGACACTTATATAAGTAGTGTCCACTCCATGTATTTTCCCTATCTGATTCTACACAATTCAGTGTGTAGTACTAAAGGTCATCCAGCTAGGATGTTTCCCTAGTCTGAGCTTCTGAGTCGTCCTTTGACTTAGTCACATTCTCCTGAGTGTCTTCGCACTACACTAGAGTGTGCGCTACGACTTTGGTTCTACACAACAATGTAATACGTAGTGCACACACTTGCTGGTGCTATTCACGACAATGTTATTGCTTCCGTACCCTCTTTCGACCCTAATTCCTGGATTTTCCGGGTCCACATCTCATGATCCATAATGTATGAGGCCAACACCTTTGCCGGACTGCAGGCGGCCCACGGTTTGTGTAATTTTCTTTTGTCATTCAACCTCCTAAGGGCTTCACACTACAATCAGCAAAACCCACTCTTAACTACAGTAGCCGGGCATTCCCACAGCCGAGCGAGAGCCCACAGCCGAGCCACAGCCAACACAGCCAATTCACAGCCAAACTGCAACCAAACCATCATCGACCTTTAAGCATTGGATCTGAAACACAATTCACAGCTCCTCACAGCTGATACCGCTGGCTACAGCGTGGGTGCGTGAAATCATGGAATAGTAAATGGGGACAAGGTCGAAGGACCAACATGATAGAATTGACATATATGTATTACACTATAGACAATGCCAACAGTTTGAACAACGGAACTGCACACAAGAGATGTATCTTCCATCCGACGCCCTTCCATTGATGGAGACTTCTCAACCAACGAGTGCTCCAGCAAGTTGTTCATGCTGGTGTAGCGTGAGCAGCGACCTACTTGGGATGGAAACACCGCATTCTTGCATTGCATGACGAAGGGAACCAATTTTCAACTCCATCTTTGCAAGACAGAGTTGGGCCTTATCTGTCTGAAATTGATGAAATTGATGTAGGGCGGCATGCTCTTTGGCGAGGGAAGCTGAAAGCTTTTTTCTAGCCAATTGAACGGCATGTTGGGCACAAACCGCTTTAAGGAGTAATCTTGAGTCATGACCAACCATCTCCCCACCCAACCTCGAGATCGAACACCTAAAATGTGTTGAATACGATGAATTCTGCCAATAAATCGCTATGCTTGCGGCAGAAGCAACTGGGATGGTAGAGCCAGAAAGAGGAGATAGGGAAGGATAAAGGGTGGACTGCATATCCGATGCAAGCTGGCTCAATGCAGGGTATCTGTGTTTTGGGCGTTCACTGAGTGAGCATGAATGTGAACGTTGACGATTCCCAAGAGAAGTGGCATACGGGAAGACGAAAGAGCGTCTGTTGCAAAGAGTGGCAACAGATGGGGTTGGGGGATAGTTGACACTGACGGAAGTCACAGGAGGGATGGGTGCAGGAGTAGGCAGGAGAACAGGGATGTGTCCAATGTTAATTAAACTCTGCTCGTTGAGCCAGATATGGGAATGGATTGAGGGGATGGGTGCAGGAGAATGCAGGAGACTTGGATGCGTAAACTCTGCTTGTTGAGCTTAGTGTTTGAAAGTCCGGTTAAGGACCGATCAAACGACCGGCAACTGACCGGACCGATTGCAACTGGTGCTGGGTTTGAACGGTAACCGGTCTGGTCTTTTTTAAAATCAAGAAAACAAAAAGACCGGTTGCAACCTGTTGTTTTGGAAAATACATACACATTTAGGTACCATCGAAGCCCACTTTCCCTACTTTTTGCATAATTTTATGATTTCCCCCTGGTTAGTTACGAGTATATACACTCTGAATCCTGACTGGAGTTTCACTGACATGCGACCCGGAAATGATGATATCTCAGCATTGTGTGACCCGAGTTGCGTGATTAAGGGTGCAATAGATAGCCGAGAGTGTGTACTAAAGTTGCCCACGCCACTGCGAAGCGCGGTTCCCCTGCGGGAAACACATTGAAAGACTGGTCACCCAAAAGACTGGTCACAACTGGTTGCTGGTTGCCAGGCTCCCAGGGTAATGTTAGGACCGGTTTTGGACCGGTTGCCCCATTTGTGTTATGGTTTGACCATTGGTCACTCATTTCCTCTGCTTTCCGCTTGGTGAAGCTCCCTCTCACCTCACTCACCCAAGCACAGTCCACTCATGTCCCAACCCTTGGTTGTTCTCCCGACATTGCAGCTGCCTTGCGCTCAGTCCAGCTGATGCCCTAACAGTCATGCTGACCCGGTGACTGTTCTCTCTCTCTCCCTCTTTCCTCCTATGGACACGCATATGTATGCCTTCTCCTTTTGACTGACTTGGTCCATGCATGGTCATGCCTGTTCCGCAGTCATTCTCTTGGTTCCATTTGGACTCACTTTCCATTTCTGGTAGTCGCATTCACCCAGTGACTGCTCCTTATTTCCCCATTTGGTCAGTGGCAGTTCCTGCCCATTATGTCTTCATCTGGAGTCATACTACGGTACAGCTTGGTCTGTGCACATACTTAGTTCACTATATAAGTAGCACAGTTTCCCTGTACTCACTCCCTATCTGATTCTACGCAATCTATTGTGTAGTCTTCAAGGTCATCTGGCTAGGACTTCATTGCTAGTCTGAGTACCTAAGTCTTCTCAAAGACTTAGTGGGATTTCTACGTGTCTTTGCACTACAC
Source organism: Xerocomellus amylosporus (assembly GCA_038090735.1). NCBI lineage: Eukaryota > Fungi > Basidiomycota > Agaricomycetes > Boletales > Boletaceae > Xerocomellus > Xerocomellus amylosporus. The sequence goes on along the minus strand of JBBPNE010000344.1, from coordinate 12,252 downwards.
TTGAGTGTGCGCTACGACCTTGGTTCTAACACACCAGTGTAACAATTTGGGGGTCAAAAGACCGGACCGAACTGGACTTTTAAACACTAGTGGAGCTCAGATGTGGGAATGGATTCAGGCTCATGATCCAATGGGGGAGTCTGATATAGCATTATTGGCTGAGTGAAGAGGATGTTACGGTTTAGCTGTTGGTCACTCTTTTTCCCTTCTCTTCCCGCTCAGTGGAGTCCTCTCTCACCTCGTGTGCCCAAGCACAGTCCACTCATTGTCCTGACCCCTGTACAGATGTTGTAGCTGCCATGCGCTCCGTCTAGCAGGTGCCCCAACAGTCATGCCAACCTGGTGACTGTTCTCTCTTTCTCTCTCCTCTTTCGGACGTGCATATGTATGCCTTCCACTTTAGTTCACTTGGTCCATGTGTGATCACGCTCACTCCGCAGTTGTTCACTTGTTCCCATTTGGACTTACTTTCCATTTCTAGTAGTTGCACTCACCCAGTGACTGCTCTGTATTCTCCCATTTGGTCAGTGGCAGTTCCTGCCCATTATGTCTTCCTCTGGAGTCGTACTATGGTACAGCTTGGTCCGTGCACATACTTAGTTCACTATATAAGTAGCACAGTTTCCCTGTATTCGCTCCCTAATCTGATTCTACGCAATCCATTGTGTAGTTTTCACGGTCATCCAGTTAGGACATTGTCCCTAATCTGAGTTCCTAAGTCTCTCTGGACTTAGCGGGATTTCTGTGTGTCTTCGCACTACACTTGAGTGTGCGCTATGACCTTAGTTCTACGCATCAGCATAACAAAAGAATCAGATTGTCCCCATTGTCTCTGCTATCTAGCAGGACACCCCACCACCCACCATTTCGTCGTTCTGCCAAGGAATTTGTGTTCCTTCCAAATCTGAATCGGAACATGAGATCTTCACCTCGCCCCCACTTCCACCCGCAGCCCCAGACCTCACTGTCGTCACAACCTCTCCAAACTGTACCCTCCCCTGAGTACTCGCCTCTCTTTCCCCCGCTAGACCCTAATGTCCCCATCCCTCCCATCGATCTGCACCCACGAGCACCTCGCCCACCTTCCCCAGACCCCGATATCGATACATCCGATCCTGTCGCTCACCCCATTGAGATCAAAGCCAGGTTACCTGAGGACTTCTCTGGTAACTCTGAGGATGCCCTTAGATGGGTACTCGCTCTCTCTGCCTACTTCGAAATGAATAGGCACCTTTACAATGATCATGCCAAATTCCTAACCGCTCTCGCCAAAATGAGCAAAGGACGAGGCAAGCACTTCTCTGAGGGCTGGTACTATAAAGTGGCCAACAAGGATGTGAAAGAGGAGGAGAAGACATATGAGAAAATGTTGAAGGAATTTCACAGTACGTTCTGCCCCTTTGATATGAAGGTCAAGGCTCGTCACTGTATGGGAGCACTCCAACAGAACCTTCGTGACCCAGCCAACGGATTCCAGAACTATGTTTCGGACTTCCAGCTCAATGTCGCCCAAGCTGGCATCACCGATGACATCACCATCGTCAACAACTTTGCTAGGGGACTCAGGAATCGAGACTGGTTGAAGATGCGCTTGGTAGTTCAAGGTGAAGAGTTGCTTTGCCGAGTCCCATGGCTGTACTTTACCATATGACAGGGAGACCATAGAACCAAAAGTTGGAATATATATGCATGCAATTGACATCTAAATACCTCTGAGTACTATAAACAAAGGCTTGCATGGAGCCACCCGATGGAACAAAGTAACATACCATCACCATTCTCAGATATTGTGTCCGGATATCGACATTCAGCGCGACAAAGATCTGTGAGTTTCGGAAGATCATCCTTCAATGATACTTGCATATTCTCGTCCCACCGTTCAAGCGCCCACTTGCGCACTCAGATGCTTACCTGCACGCAAGATAAGTAAAGTACTCAGTGGCGTCACACAACATACCCTCAAGAACTGCTCTCCGGCATACTTCTGGTGAAACAATTCGTGCCAAATCGGTTTGAGTATGTAGTTCAACATCAGGCTTGTGGTGGGGAGCAACAAGTTCTCGGCGTAAGAGGAATGGTGAACCAAGCCAGCAGTCTTGAGGCAAATCAGCAATACAAGGTAATAGACTTACCCATTTCTGGTCACCAAGGATTGAGAGTGTACATCTCATGGATTGTCAATACGAAGAAGCAGGTGTATGGGATTAAAAGGAATGATGCAACTGGAATCCTCGTCAGCTAGAACAAGATTGTCAAATCAGTGATGGGGGTACAATCTTGGGGAGCCCATTGTCCTCAAATCTGGGAGTTCTAGTCAAGATATTAGGGGTGAACTTCCTCAATGATGGTGGATGTAGGATCAGGATTGTACCAGATATCATGGCAGTGGTAATGGTTTGGATATGCCAGTTCTTCAAGTTGTTCCGCGTTCTTCACCAATGTATTATTGTCTGCAAGCACCGGTTCCAGATACACTGAGAGTGACGGTGTCTTGATTGATGTTGGTAGCAACATTAATAATTTCCTTCAAATGTGGCACACCGAGGGTCACGTTTTTGCTAGAAACACCAGCATAGTGGAACATGTTCAGCGTTGTTTGGGTGGCTGGTTCACTGATGACTGCACAGAGAATTGAAGGTGCCAGTTCCCATTGTACACCCCCGGGTATGAGCGACTGTGCCCGTACCCGTACCCGTGCGGGTTGATACCCACAGCTGTGGGTATGGGTTTGTGCGCGGGTTATGATTTTCATACCCACAGGCATACCTGTGATGGGTTTACCCACGGGTATGGTATTAACGAGGGTGAAGGGTGGTGGGGAGACTTGGGCGAGCATGAGAGGGTGCAAACCAGTCAGAATGGTGCAAAAAACGTCACCCTCGCATGCAAACATGAACGGGAATGCGCTGTGCATTCCCGTTCGTGTTTGCAGACGAGAGTGGTGGAAGGGAGCTGCTGGTTGGCGTTTGGACGGGGAGGGGCGCTGCGTCGTTCCTTGTCAGCGTCGTCATCGTGTGTGGAGGGACCAGGCGAGGGCGAGGTGAGTGATCGTCGTCGGCGTCATTGGTCTAGGGGGAGGGTGAGGCGAGGAGGGGGAGGTGGCGGCGTTGGCACGTGCATGTCACCGGTGTCATGAGGGTGGAGAGGGAGAGGTCCTAGGCGTCGGCACTGTTGTGCCGTCGTGGGGTGGGTGAGGAGGAGGGAAGAGGGCAAGGACATGAGGAGTACGGGACGAGACGAGTGAAGAACGAATACGGAATCCTCCTCGATAATTAATGGTTGCTGTAGGATCAGGATCATACCCAATTTCTGCGGCAGAGGTGGCAGTTCATAGCAACATATAGGCCAACTCTTGTTCCACATTCTTCACCAGCATACTCTCCACAAGTTCGGGCACCAGGTACACTGAAAGCGACGGTGTCTTGATGTTGGTAGCAATGTCAATGATCTTCTTCAAACGTGGCACACTGGGGGTCACATTTTCGCTGGAAACACCAGCATAGTAGAATGTGTTCAACGTCATCTGCGTGGCTGGTTCACTGATCTGATCGACTATGCAGCAAACATGCCGCACATCTTGCCAGGGTTCACAAGCGACTGGTTGAACTTGGCTTCCATTTCTCCCAGCACTCACTCAAATGCCTCCCAATTCAGATGGTACTGCTCCAGAACGCATCGCATTGCTAGCATTGCACGGACATGCATGCGGAAGGTGAGCGAGGAATTAGCTTGCACCTCTTTGCTCAATGGAATGTCCACACAGACGGTAATGAGTTGCTCGGTGAGCTGATGTACAGCATCGACCATGCATGAGGGCTCAAGATCACTGGGGTTCTGCTCATCAATATAGAAGATCTGGGTGGTGTTCTGGATGATGTGATGGAGATTTACAGGAAGGTAATGCAGAGTGAGACTGTCCGCTGACCTGCATGGAAATGGCTCCATGCAAAGTCAGACCTATACCCGAATGAGCAGATTCCTACCCTTTCATACAAGGGGGATTCTACCATACAATGGGGATAGATGGCCATTAACAAAGTCTAACTATTCCCCATGTTTCATCTTGTTTCACCAAAGGATAGAGGAGCTACAAATATATTTCTCCCCATCTGAGCTACTATGTACTTACTACTTATGTACTATTCACATACATCGGACCCGAGTTTCCATATTTGACACTTTTCCCACGGTCCGACTGCTTAGATAATCCAGGGCCAGATGACCCATAGTCTACGCTACCTATACCCATTCTCTTTTCCAAGTTCCAACCACAGGTCATGGAGAAATTAAATATTTACTCCCAACTTGACCTCAGATCCCAACCACTGCTACATACTAATAATATTTATTTAATATCTCTATAACTACTAAGCACATAGCCAAGTGTCAGAGAGAGAATGATCAGGCACAGCATAGCCTTGCTGCATAACCCTGCACAGCATGAGTCAGGATGAGTCATATTGAATCACTATGAGTCATTTCAAGTCACATGACTGTATTCGGTGAGCAATCTCTTGGCATTTGTAAGCCGCTTTATAAGCAGCCATGACTCCTGGTTGGCTAGCACTGCCACTGTAAATGTGTATAACAGGAGAGTGTTTCAGGCCAACAGAGAGCATAGAGAAAAAAACATCTCACATCTCATACCTCAGAGATCCAGGAGCTGACAAGCCAGAGAGCTTGAGCTCAACCTATCAGGACTTCCCCTACAGGTACCCAACAGAGGACCTAGAAGTAGGTGATTTCCACCGCTCTAGTACTACTAGACAAGTTGTTAGGAGTAAAGACTTGTACCCATAGTTAGGACAAGTGAAATAGGAAGACCTTTTGGGAGAAAACCTTAAATTGGGCAACAGAAGGGACTGATCCCCAGCAACAAAACCCTACTAGTTCTACTGCACCCTTGCTACTCTGAACTGACTATCCACCTCAAGGGATAAGAGGTAGCTCAGTCACTACGCCTGAAACCACAACTCCTTACATTTGCAATACATTTGAGTTAGGAAACCCATCTGTGTGAACCCAGAGACTTGTGTGAAGAACCCAGCATTGCTATATAGCAGCATATCGCTGGACTAGTGTATACAAAGCTGCTGGCTAATACCTAGGATATTCCATCCTACACTTCTCTACTCAATCGAACTCCCTAAAGCAATACTGACCAGACACCAAGTCTGCAGCATCTTCAATTCTGATCTTTGCAACGCTTGTTGAGGATCAGCGAACAACCCACGCTACTGGTACACTAAGTTACTCGCCAATCCATTCCCAGTATATCTAGGACTGTTTCATCTAGGAGAGTCACATCCCTAGCTAATAGTGTTCTATCTGTGGAGGCAAGAGCAGTTGTCTGGAGAGCCCAAAGTGTTAGTGTTCTCTGCTTGTTGCCTAGAAAGAAGTCACCATGTGGGAACTATAGATCCTTGTGGGAGATGGCGATCTTGTACGAGCTGCTCATATTCTTCATCCAGCTTGGCCTGCAACTCCAACGAGCTGTCATCAAGTGATGCTTGAACTCTCTGTCTGACATCCCAAACGTGTCAATCTTCTGCCGCTCAATGAACACGTTGTCCATGTCATCTTCACTGGAGATGAACTGGATGAGATCTCCGAGGGAGTTGTGCACAGTACTGTCATAGTAAACCATGACATCCTCCAACACCTTCACAAGATGTTGTTGGATATAACCAGTCTCGGCTGTCTTGACAGCCATATCAATCAGCCCCTCTCGACCAGCCATGGTGTGGAAGAAGTACTCTTGAGGTGTCAACCCTTTCAGGTAGGAGTTCTCCACGAACCCTCTTGCCTCAGGGCTGAAGTCGTCCTTCGTAAAGTGTGGCAGGGTGCGATGCCGGAATCTGAACAGTATACAGCGTCCTTCCATGCTCTGCTGTCCCACACAGACCGACATCTGAGAGACATTATTGTAGAAACCTTTCGACCCGGTGGTGACTATCTGCTTGACGTTGTTGTCCTCCTTCAGATTCCTTTGAGTGTATTGACCAGAGTCCTCACAAGTGCGGTTCAGCTCTCACTCAAACTTGCTCTCAAACAACTCTCAAATGGTCATCCCCAGCATAGGCTTGAGCCGGTCATGGTAAGTGTTGTCGACAATCTCCACAACATGTTGCTTCTTCTCCCTAATACATTGGGTAATGTAGCTCATGACCTTGAGTCCAGTGATTGTGTCACTGATGCCAATACTGAAACCATTGTGGAATAGCCAGAAGTTGGCGACCATCTGAATCCCGTAAATACTGATCAGATGGCTTCTGGGCCCTTCTTGCGGAAGACGACATGGATCAGACCGCCCTGCGTCACTCTGTCGGTCTTTTTGTCCACAATCCCGAACAGGATCTCGCCATTGTCGATTATTATACTACTGTCAAAGATGGGACTGATGACTTTGGATGAGGTGTGCGGTGGATGTTGATACCCAGGGGAGTGACCATGCTCAGTATTTGTTTTCCAGTCCAAAGAGGCTTTGGCTTGATTATGGCCGGAGTCAGGACATTGCCATCCCAATCAGGGACCCAGAGAAGGGTGTTTTGGATGTGATTCCAATCCAAGAATGATTCTCACAGGGTAAACTTACAGATACCCCACAGCATGTCCTGGACAGTACCCATAACAGATTTGTTCGCATGCGGAAATGTCATACCGTGCTCGAAGGTGATGCGAACTCAAATGACTGACCTGGTGTGAGATCCACGCAATCTGGCTCAATTTGGTGCAGGTTTCTTCAGACTGGGGTATGCTAGAGTACCCGTTAGGTCAAGTGAACACTCGAAAGAAGTTGGGTGGATGTACTGCATATTCATGTCATCACTGTCAAAGTTGGCATTGTATGGTGGCATAACAAATAAATTTAAACGGAATGCTGTGAATCATAGTCAGTCAGGCCACCTTCTAACCTGGGAATGAATACACACTAGAATATGGCATTGCCACGTCAGGTCAGACATACCTCGCTCAGGATACATCAAATTCATGGTGATGCTCCTCAGTACACCAACCTCGTCTAACTCCAGATTTGGATCACCAGTGATGACAGTCCATGCGGAAAAGTCCACACGCTTCTCCCATCAGATTTCCACAAAGACGGCCCTCTTCTCCTTTTAGATGCGCATGAATGGCTTTCACTGGACGGCCACTCTTCTGCAACGCTTGTGGGATACCAGCTATATTGCTGTCCATACATGTCACAATGTGGAACTTAGTCGCATAGCTGTGTCAGTAAGGTGGGAACAAGGTTAATTTGTTAGACTCACCTGTAACAGTTGCTCAAACTCCGTGATGGCTCCCTCCTGTTTGCAGTGCCGAACATTTTGGGAGACTTTGATGATATCTCCAAGCTTATAGGTCAAATCATCTTCAATCCTCATTGCACCTCCATCTACTGCTATATTCGGGCGAACAAGAGGTGGGAGTGCGGGCATCACGGTCAAAATCTTTAAATCATCCACTCAGAGCGCACATATTCGTCCAAAAGCCTGATCAAGTGCAGATCTGAATCGGACATCTTTTTGAACACTGTGTACACTTCAGAAGGCATAATCACCCTTTTGTCCCATTGCAGTTGTGTCACTGATACAAACCTCGTCTTCATCCTTGGGTTGCTTATACTGGACGAATAACTTGAGACCCTCCTTTCAGATCTGTGGCTGGATGTGACCACAACCACCATGCCCTTTCTTAGGCTCGTCAGCATCGCCTTTGGCTCCGTCCTCTTTGGTTTCGTCAGTTTTGCAAACCATTTTTGACTCGCAGTGGGCCCAGACAATGGCCATGTGTGCTTTGGGATCGCAAACATGCTGTATTGTGTCGGCAAAATTATGGTTGGACTGAGAAATGCACATGATATTGGGACACAAAAATTGCAGGGATGCAGGGATAAAAAACGTCAGTAAGCGTGTTCAGAAGAAAGATGTGATGTGCACAAAAAGGTCACTACTATGACACAAAAGCATCACAAGGAGGCAGGGGACAAGCACATCAACAATGTATATGCTAGGCCACAAGATGCAATGCCTCCCACCTGCGTCACAGGCAAGAGAGCAGCATGAGAATTGGGACCATAGTGTGCCGTGGGCACACCAATAGTGGATGCTGTTGTATTTTTGCACACCTTGTTCAGCACCACATTTCACCGTGCACCTTGTGTCCAACCAACACTGGGCAATTGCAATGGCTCATGCAGTGATCAAGCGGCCGAAAACACACATTAGCCACGCCACAGGAGGCCAAACACCTCGATAACTCGAGGGACTGCTGCGAAGCGGGTTTGGGGTTCTCCAGAGGATGATGGAGAGAGCCCCCAGAAAATTGGGAGGTGGGGTGTGAAACAAGTAGAGTTAGACGCAACTCATGATATCAGCCTTTCGTTTCCCACAGATACACTCAAGAATCTTTTTCACTTTGAAAATGAAGCCTTTGGGGGATGGGATGAACCTGGATGGAAGACTGGTCTGGCTAATTCTATGTGGCCAAAGTGGCCAGGACACTCAAACATGCCCTCTCTGCAGGTTTGGCAGTCTCATCCATGACCTCCGGATGTCAATTTTGGCCACAGAATAGGCTTTCTGTGGATAGGAGGATGATTAATAATGATATGCAGAAAATGGATGGGAAAATGGGTCGCACGATTTCCTCTGAAGAAAGGATGCTAAATTGCACTTCCTTCATCTTCCAGGAGCTGCTGAGCATGCGAACCGGTGACCAAGCATGACTAGGAGAAACAAATGCGCGTCTGTATTAGGCAGAGGGGGTGTGTCTCAAAGAGGGTCCAAGACATGAATTAACGTGAATCTCCCTCAATCTCATCTCTGCTCTATGAGCATGGGTGGATGGTGGAATGAAATGAAGATGGATGGACAGGATTGATGTATCATCTGGCTTAGTGTCTTTGGGTGCCCTATCTTCCACGGACAAGCCTTGTGCCCACCGAGCATGAGATCCTGCCTGGCTGAAAAGGCCTGTCATGGTTGCTGTCAAAAGTGAATCCGTGCAGTTGCAACGAGGCTGGCGCACTGGATTGAGCCTTGGCTGGCAGACAGTGGGTGTGTATAGCAGTGTACTAGCCGATTGTGCTGTGTAAGGCGGGACTTGCATGCTTGGAAAGAGTTCTCTATTGTGACTAAGTGTTACTGTAACCGTGACAGATCAGGTGTCCTACCAACGTGACTCTTAAGAGTCTTGCCCTACCCCTGCTCGCTGTGATTCCAGGTGAAAAGTTCCCCGATCAGTGACGAAGCATTAACTTATAGTCTCTACACAACATTGTAGATACTCTCACCTACACTTATATGGTCATTTTGGAATTAAGATTCAAATTATACATGTCGGATTGTTCTACAGAGTGTGCCATAAAATAAAGCACCTTTTTTTGGCCCCTTGGCCACAGAAATCGGCGGTCAGGCAGTGGAGATATAAATCAAACAAGCTCATTCAATGCATAGATGCAAGACGATACAAAGATGATTTCTCCAGAACTCAGGAATGTCACCAATAGATTTGGAGGGTTCAATAACCCTGGTGAAAATGTTGGCAGGGTTCTGGCATGGTCCTGGAACATGCTACTGTTCACTCACATGATTTAATTGGGATTAGCAGTTGTTATCAACGTGTCCAGAGGGTCCGAAATGGGTAGGTACAAGCTCATTCCTATTTTTAGCTAGCATCCACAAGGCTAGATAAATCAATTTCTGCCAGTGAGGAGGCAAGGTAGCATCATGATGTGAAATAAAATACCAGGGACCTCTGGAGTCATTTTAAGGGCTTTGAGGAGGTCAGACCCTCTTTGGATTGTGCGCAGCAGGTCTGTCCATGGCAAGGGGGAAAAGTGGAGAGTAATGTTTGCTCAAACAATTCCTTTAGGCTCAGTGGCTATACAATGAATGAATGGATGGATGGATTGTTAGCAGCACAGTCATCCTTGTAGGGTAAGGTGGTCTTTGCCCAGGGGGTAGATGACACAATAGTGGCATCATACAATACTTGGAACCCCATGAGTCATTCTACTATATAGGAGGGGAAAAGAGCATGGTGTTTGCTGAAATAATTTCAACAGACTTGGTCTGTTACCATTGTGTTTAGATTTGAAGAAAACTTGTTTCCGCTTTTCAACTCACATTCCTAAGGCTACTGCTGCTCCATAAGATTCCTCCAAGGAATTGAGTCTCCACAGGCCGACCACAGGGTCATTTGACTTTGGGGTGAAGGAGACACCAACATCGACCAGCAGCTCTCCATGATTGCGATCCAGGATGTAGTCCCAGTTCAGGCATGACAGGTTGCGCCTGAGGGCCACATCCGGAGAGAGATACTCCCCTCCCTGACTGTCCTTAGTCAACAGCTTGATGCCCTTGCCCTCTACAACAAAGAAGAAGGAGCCATACATGGATCGATTGTCCTCCTCCATGATAAGCTCCTTCATGATATCTTGGACTTCAAGAAACACCTGATTAGAAAGGGGAAATGTCCTCTGGCTCTTCACAGAGCCACGTTGCTTGTATCTTCCTTCTTCCAATGTCTGCCACACATAGGGTGTCCAGCCTTCATTCTTTCCAAGCACCTGAGCAATGGCAGGAAGGAATATGTCTTCCCAAAAGGGCTCCAGCACTCCTGCTGGCATCATGTTCATATGTCTTCCAGTGTGTTGACTGTGATGAATCATGCGAGGAAAGAAAATGTAGACACTCAGGCCATGGCCAGTGGAAGAGGCCAGCTGTCCAATGATGGCATGGGGTATGGCATTCATGGGAAACCTCTTTGATATCCATTCAGTACGACGTCCTTGAGCATGCTGATCTTCCTCTGACTGGGGGATGAGGATTTCCACATAGGTGTGATTATGCTTGTGGATTCCTGGCTTGCTATCATAGATGGGCGTCAGGTATACACCAACGCTATTGTTGCATACAAGCTTCCTTGTGGTCCAGATGACACTATCTATTTCAATGGAAATGTCAATGTCTTGTGCAGCAAATTCAATCTTGTCTTCCTCAAGATCAACATGGACATACTTGTCATCTTCACCAGCAGTTGGGATATGACCATGTACAAAGATGTTGTGACCATTGGCGCATCATTGATTGATTCCAGGTGAATACCCTGCATGGTTCAACATTGCATAAGCGCCCATGGTCCTCATCTGCACAGTAGCCTTCCATGTAAGCTTTATCTCATTCATGTGAACAGGCCTACCTGGTCACCCATCAAGTCATTTTCTCTCTGCTTGACCTTCCCTACATTTATGACATGGTCCATGATCTGAATGGGTTGAGTGAGATAGAACATCTGAAAGGATTCCATGAGGATGCAATAACCATGGTCTCGCCACATAATCCAAGCTGGAGCTGACACCATATGCTCAAAGGGCTGGGTCAGAATGGAGTACACATCTGGTTGTTGAAGCATTTCCAAGGTGGGACCATCATCATAGTCGTCATACTGATGGTCATGTGGAAGGAAGTGTAGCCCATTATAGGCCTGAAGAACAACAGGTCGTGAAACTCTGAAGACACATGGAAGGGTATCCAATTGCCAATCTTTGACTCACTTGCATGAGGCTTTGGCAGCACTGGATAGCTGTCCATGGTTATGGCGGTCCTCTTCTTTCAAAGCCACTTCCTTGTTTCTGATGGCAGTCCAGGAAGAATTGCCCACTATATGGGTAGGGCGATGTGCACGACTAAGGTGGCCTCCGTGAAGTATTTTGTGACCCTTGATGAGGGCAAACAATGTCTTGGCTTTGCTTCGAGCATCCTCCTGATGTTCGCAATCTTCCTGCTGTCTGTCCTGTTCTTCCTCCTGTTCTTCCCCTTGCTCAACATCTTCGTCAACCTGATCCCATCCCCAATGGAGGTCCTGGACACTCTGGCAGCTTCCTGTGCAATGAAAGACGTACAATCATGACAGCCATTGCTTGCAAGAGTGAGGGAACGCAGCAGTTGATTGTCCCGCTCTGTGTGCCCACCATCCTGCATCTGCCTGATTGTATCATCGTCCAGCTCAACATAATCCCAACTGGGTGGTGGATGAACCATGAAGTGCATGTAATCACAGAAGCTAGTCATGCACTATTGTCTAATAGTGCCCAGCATGTTCAGCCGAAGGATATGACCACATGGAATAGGAGGGCCAGCTGTGAGTGATGATTCTGACATTATGTTCCATGTCTTCTCAAGGCCATCCTCCATGCATTGCTTGATGATGGCACATGCAATGGGCCCACAGTCATAGCCATTCTGT
>JBBPNE010000343.1:0-26191 GCA_038090735.1 Xerocomellus amylosporus | reverse complement strand
GTACGATTGTGTATTTGACACGCTGATGAAACTCAGACATCTGCAACTCCCGAGACAGGAGACCACACTGCTCGCACCGAAGCCGCGCAATTTGCCGAAGCTCATCCTCAGAGGCACTCATGCTTGGCAATGGGGCCATGTCAGTGTACTGGTGAGGAGAACTCTGAGATGTGTGGTGCTCAGATTCCGCAAATAGGTCTTCCGGCACATTTCCAGGATCCACATGGACATTGGGCACGTTACAATGAAATCTGTACACGCGTTCCTCTCAGTGTCTCCCAGAAACCTTTTGTACCTGTTCGTACCAGTGAACAAGTGAGTCATTCTGATTCGGATGGAAGCATCTGCAAAATGGTTCTTCGTTTTGCTTACGTGTTTTGATAGCTACCCGCAACACTTTGTCCCCTCATCCCTTCGCTACTACGTAGCACACCCCACACCCTCTCGACCGCGGTGGAGCGTCTCGGACAGTGTCGAATATCCAACTTCAGGGATGTCTTTCCGGAGCCAGCAGTACAGTTGTATAATATGGTTTCTTCTTTCAAATCAACTTCTGTCAGTGCAAATTTCCCCCCTCCACCAGATCTCACACCCTACATATATCGCGAAAGCCGATGATCGATATGTTGCTGGAGGAGGGTTTGGTGATGTATATAGATGTTGGTATCGTCACGGTTCGCTGAAGGAGGTTCGAGTTGGATCCATGACTCATGCAGCCTGCTATTCACCCCTCCCCCAGGTTGCAGTCGAGGCATTCCGATTTAGGTTTGCAATGGACGGAGATGTGAGTGATGGATCTGTCAAGGTAATTCATCTCATACACAATCAATAAATGCGATCTAAACTGCCTCATAGATACTCCGTCGAGAGCTCGGAATTTGGAGGAGACTCGATCACATCAATGTTGTTCCATTCCTGGGCATTGCATATGGATTTGGAATGCGCAGCGCAATGTCCTTGGTGTCGTTATGGATGTCCAATGAATCACTCCACCTTTTCTTAGTGAAGCATGACCACAATCTAGGTTTGGCACACCACCTCCAGTTTGTGCGTTCACTGAACATCTACGACATCCATGTCCTCTAACGCTGCGTGATAGCTGCTGGATATTGCCAATGGGCTGAACTACTGTGGGTCGCTGTTAACTTTGTCAAGGCTAGAAAGAATAACTCCCCACAGTGCATTCTATTCCAATCGTCCATGGTGACCTGAACTGTGTGCGTCAAAGTAGACATCATTTAGTGTCCTCTTTGTTAACCGGAGGACAGAATAACATGCTTCTTGATGCAGATTACACCGCGCGCTTAGGCGATTTCGGATACTCTTTGTTGGTGGGGAACATTCCGGAAGTATTGACCTATCTCCAAAGATCCACTGCAAGGCCGGGAGCCCTGCGCAGGATCGCACCAGAGCAAGTTGATGAGGAGACGTTCAACCGGACAACCAAGTCCGATATATACTCATTTGATTGTGTTGCTCTTCAGGGACATTTACTGGACTCATATGTCCGGCCCATACTGATATCCTTGCAGGTTTTGTCCAGGAAACAACCATGGTCGGAAGTCCAGCAAGACACGGCCGTTGTGTTGTGCTTGGCAAAGGGACAGAAGCCTGGCCGACCAGAGTCTCAGATGTTGAATAACTCACACTGGAATTTAATTCAACAATGCTGGCTACCAATGGAGGAGCGCCCTGCTGCGGAGGTGATAATACCCACCATCCAACAGTTCTTGAGTTATTGTCCGCAGTCCCCTCCCCTGTGTGACTTGCTCCGGTCATTGTCGGGTCAGGCTGATCTCGGCCCCAAATCATCATTGTCTCTCATCCCAGACGCCACAGAGGGCTCAAGTACACATGTTGGCCAGGCTACCAGCGACGAGGCTAATCAGACCAGGTATATACAGTAGTGATCATTATCTCAGTCCAGTCGATTGTGTTGACACCTGGACATTTGCACCTCTCAGGATAGTTTCAGTTTCTGATGCATTGAGCTTGAACAGACTCCAGGGGAGTGAGCACCGCATCACATCGCCGACAGGATGTAGAATACTCAGTAAGTCACTAAGTAAAACTAAAGGTAAGAGTGGTCCGAAGTAGCTATGCTTAGGTAAGCATATCATACTAAATACGGAATAATACCAACACTCCCCCTCAAACACGAAGGGCTGAGACAATGGCTGTAGGTGTTTGTCTAATAGATAATGGATAAAATCAAAAGAAGGTATACCAATGTATTGATAAACGAATGATGATTTCCGTGTCTGTATTGGTGAGTCCATGTGGTCTTGTCGCGCTGCGCTCGAGCGGTTGCCCGATATGGTAAGTCGCGGCTCGGCTAACGTCGACATGCGCTGTCCAAGTGTGCGCGATCTCGACTCCTCGGCTCGTTGCAGCATCTAACAGAGGTAAGTAACCCTTGTAGGTATCTTCCACCTTGTCTATGGGGTATATCCGTCGCTTCTAGGTCGTCCGATACGGCTGCGACGTAACGGTTGGAAGTGGTGAGCATATTTGCTCGCTCGGGTGTGACTGACTCTTGTAGATCGTGTCTTGAGTTGTCCGCGTCGACGTGGTGGGTTGGTGTGGTAGGAAGGCGATCTGGCATAATGAGGAGGTGGTGTAGATGACCTAGGTACGTCGTGTGTCATGTGTTTGTACCGTTCGTGCTGACCTGTCTTGATGCCAGCTAGCAGTCGCGATTCGAGTCGTTTCGACTCGCACCGTGCACCGCTCGTTGCGCCATCCATCCGGCACCCTTTCCTGTCCGTCTCGATGCTATCGCCATCACTCTGGCACTCCCATTCGACGCTGACTTCTCCCGACTCGACTCCGCCGCCTCTGTAGCCTCCTGGCCCGGTATCTCGACATTGCTCATCCGTTTCGACGAAGCGCTTGTTCTCCGCGTGTCCGGTGCGTGTTGTTGACATTGTACTATACTATTTCATTCTTTATTGAAGTGTAGTGTAGTATACCGTATATGGCAACCGCTATTACATAAGCGAGCCACCAGTACATATATACGAACTCAGCATCTGAGTTCTAATAACATCTTGTTCTGCTACCACTACGTGCCCTTCAAACATTTCCATCAACCGGTAAGCACTAGTACTTCCTCCCTCAGAACTAGTCTATGCCTGGTAATTCAACACGTGTCCTGTTGTATCCGGCGCTGTCGACAACGTTAAGGCGGTCCCGATCGACCTCGGCGCCTCTCGACTGCTCCAGCTCGACTCGATGCCCTCCTGGTCTGTTTCCTCGACATGGCGCGCTCGTATCCTCGATGTGCTGGTTTCCTCGGCTTCTGGTGCCTTCCTGGCCGCTGTGGACACCGCCTAGTATGGCCGCTTCGCCGCCCGGGTCGTGTAGCTCGTTTTGAGCCCTCCTAGGTGAGTCACTTGCTCCTCCTGGCTCTGACTGTTCACGCCGGCGTTCTGACGCGTTCCACAGCTTCTTCGGCCTGTCCCCGGCGTCCTCGAGGCTCCCTGACGCTTCCGACGCATCTGCTTCGTCTCCCGAGTCGTCTGGTTCATCTCGAGCCTCCTCTGGTGGGTCTTCTCGACCCCTCGACTCCAGGTGTTTACTGACGCGTTCCGATTCGTTCTGCAGGTTACTCGGCACGTTCCCAATATCCTCGACACTCTTGGATACTCCCAATGCGTCTGTTGAGATTTATGTTTGACATAAAGGTCTAGCCTGTTCTATTTCTGAACTTCGCTTACAGCCAGGCCTAGACCGTCTTACATAAGTATGATGACATTATGATCTAGACTCTTATCTCTTATCTATGACATCATAGATAAGGACTATTCTTGTTATCAAGATAGATGTATCTCTTATCTCTTATCAAGAGATAAGGATTTCTCCTTTTGGCACTCTTGGCATTTATACTTAGGAAGCTGTGTAAACACATTCCAGTATATAAGGGTGGCTTAACCACCTCTCGAATATAACGAGTCCTAGCCCACATACTCGCTCTATTCTCTCCCTCCTGCAAGAAGCTCTCAAGTAAGTCTCTCTTACTTGTATTCCTCTCTAGCTTACCTCTGCACTATCCTCTTGAGAGTATCTATACTTTCATTAGGTTATGAGCCCTGCCTAAAGTGTTCTGGACGTTGTCAAACAGAAACGGTCCTCTGATAGTTTCTAAGATGCCAAACATTTTTGCAGCGTTCAACTTCTTGCTTAGGCTGAGTTTCTTTGACTTTATATGTTTGAATATTCTGACCATTGCGATATCATTCCTCACTGAGAATGCCTGGTCCATCCGGGTTTTCAGTTTGATATTCGTATGTCAGACTTATGTTGTAACAGTTCGCATTCTATCCTCACCTGTTGGTCAGCATGTTGGTATCCAACTGCGTACTAACAACTCCCTTCATACCTTGGCTTACCAGGTATTACCTTTCGCCCCTGAACCACTACCAGCTCGACTTATACTCCCTCCGGCTTACCGAGTGAGTAGACGACATTTATTGGTTCAGGATATCCTTTTCGTCGATCTGGGTTTACCCGGTTATAACGTCGAAGGAGCGAATGAGGACCCTGAAGGGGCACCACCTCCTTATCCGTGCAGACGCCTCGGATATGTGGATGATCCAGATGTACCGGTGTTAGAAGTGGTTCCACCCACTCCACCTCCATCTCCTCCACACGATCGACCTCATCGGCCTGATCATCCGGATCCAGGAAACCTGGACAGTCTCCTTAGAGGTATAGGCCATAGCACAAGTGGTATCCACATGCCTCGACCTCGTCCCTTCGAGCGACATCCTCTTAGGGCTTGCGGAGAAAGATGAGCAGGTCTAGATGCGATCTCTGATGCAGAGGTCAATCAGGTTTTATCAAACACTTTCTACCCTTCTCTTTCAACCAATTGAGAATGTCAGTGCTAACAGGAGAGGAAGCGGTAGTTCGCAACGAAGAAATCTGCGCCCTTCTGTCAGAAGCACAACATCGACTCGACCGCCATCTTATTGTACTCCCCCTATCTCCCGTCAACAGACTCAGATACGGCAGCATGCAACCCGTGGTCAACCTCAACCAGTTCACAACAACCGTGGCCAACCACGGAGTGGCTGGAGACCGCGTGCTTCCGCACCGCTGTCAGGTCAGGCCCCGGTGGGACACCTTCAACGATGCCCATTATGCCGTGGAGAACAAGGAGTACACCGGTCGTCTTGCCGTGGTTCACGCAGTGGACCCAACTGACCTTGGATTACCAAAGTCAGAAGATGGCCAAGCTGTTTCCTTTACGCCTACGAAGGGGAAACAATGGCATCGTTTTTGGAAGGAAATGGATACGTTTCTCCTGATTATAACTCCTCTTCATCTTTACTTCATTTTCAAGGAGACAACATTTTATCTATGGAACAACATCATATGAACCCATATTTTCCTTCGTTTTCACACACTGATACCCTCAACGTACGGGAGACTGAAATAGTCCCTGACGTAACTGCTGTGGATGACCAACAGCAGGTGCATGAGTGGTCACAGAGTGACTTCTATACGAAGTTCCATGACGTCCCGGTTACTGATGTATGGGACCAACTATGGGATTCAATTTCAAGAAAGGCATTTCATTTACTTATGGACCCTTCCGTTTCCCATAGGGTGGCATCCGCATCTGATCCTCTGTTAGAGAGGATTCAGATACTCGAGGAACAAGCTGGCGACCTGCAAAGGCGCTACGACATCCTCGAAGAGGAAATAGTTCAGGGAGGCCCAGTGCCCCCAACGTACAACGACCAGTGCGTAAGCACTAACCAGGATGACCAGCTGGGGCAAAGCGGATCTCCGCACCACCTACAGGATGCAGGACCTTCGGGTTCTGGGCAAGCAATTGAAAGGCTTGATGCCCCAGTGGCTAGAGTTCTTCAACGCCTACCAAGAGAAGTTTGAAGTCGAACTCCATCCGGTGTGGCCCCTACCAGGAATCCTAGGAGGTCTGTACGTGAACGATATTCCGCTTACCCATGCGGCGCCCCACCTCTTTCATTTTCGAAATGTTCGTGAAATTAACTATGTTGTAAAAGACGTTTATTTTCCTTATTGCAATACCTCATCTAAAATATTTCGGTTAAACGAAGAAGTGGTACCCAATACACACTTTTTCCCACCGTTATATTTTGAGGAATGTCAGGAAAATGTCTACCGCAACAAGGTTCCATATATGCCTTCACCTCCTATCTCAATGATAATAGTGCCTCACACACCTGGTTACCAGGGTGCGCCAGCACTTGTTCCAAGTCTCACTCCTTTCGTTCCTATTGGTTCATTCTCGGCTAACTCCCTTAGCTTTACTGATCTTATTACCCTTGGTATTTTCTAGTGTGAAACATGTCGTCTTCAAAAGACTCTGGATCTGGTGGCGCTGCCAAGAACATTCTCACTCTCGAAGGAACATCTGACTACCATGCCTGACTTGATACGATTAGATCTTTTCTTATGACACTCAAGGTTTGGAGAATTGCCTCTGGCACTTCTACTTATCCAGCCTTAAGTCTGACGGTAACCGTCACTGACCAAAACAATTGGTTGGATTCCGACTATCAAGCAGTTGGTGTCATTTCTCTCTATATGAGAGAAGATCTTCGTACAGCCATCGTAAGGACATACGATCCTGTTACTCATGTTTCCCTTGCTTTTAGTTCACTAGCGGCTATCGCCGCACTCTATGCTACCACCGGCCCTACCGGTCAGTTTTATCTATTCCGCGAAATTGTTAACTGGCGCATCGGATCTGGAGATCCATCCGCTGAGATTGCACATGTACAGGAACTGTTTTCCCGGTTAACCGGAGCAGGTCTTGATCTCCCTGTCAATTTCCACGCCATGTTAATTTGCACAGGTCTGGATGCGAAATATGTAAATCTCATCACCACGATTGTCCATACAAAGGCAACCGCGGACTTCACGCCAGCCAATATTATTCCAATGATCCTTGCTGAGGCGCAACGCCAAGGCACTTCCCTAGCCCATCGGATTTCTGCTGATCGTGCAGTTACCATTAAAAAGGCAAACTCGCAACGTTGTAAAATCTGTCGTGGGACTTCCCACACCACAGATAACTGTTGGAAAAAGACGGATCATACCACCCCTGGTAACCAGGGTAACCAACAGAAGCAACAGTTCAAACCACAATCTGGTAACCAGAAAAGTGGTAATCAGCAAAAGAAACCGAACAAAGGCAAAGGAAAGGCTCAGGATTGGAAAGGTAAAGGCAAGGCCAACGAGACTCATGTCGCTGATGAAGCAATGATCGTTGATGAAGATAACATCTCTGATAGTGGATCTACTTCTGTTACGCGAGATGTTGACAAACGTCGAGGCGGGACGGTTGACTAACTTTGAGGAGGAACTCACAAAGAGTTGCAACGTCTCGAAGTAGGACTCGAAGGATCAAAGGACTAGGAAGTTCTGAGGGACTGCGAGGCCTCAAGACAACCAAGGGACAAAAGAGACTACAGACGAGGCGATCGGCCAAGGATACAAGTCAACGCTAGATTGCGTAGATCAAGAATACTGTACAGAGTATAGACGGTCTAGTTAAGTACCTAGGGACACGTCATCAAGGAATATCAGAGAATCAGATGGAATGATGAGTAAAAGGGAACATGTAACCAATACGATAGAATCGGTTAAGGAGAGTTAAGTCCGAGGATAAGAAGGGAAGAGGTAACAAAGATAAGAGCAAGTCTCTCCCGGTAGTAGATGGGGAACGGTGCGAGACGATCATAGTACAAAGAAGGAGGGATTCAGTGTGTCTACGACGAGAAGACAATGGATCCAGTCCGAGCGGAACATACCCATGAAGACATGAGTATGGTGAGCGAAGGAAAGCAAGTACAAACGATGAGAGAGGAGAAAAACTGTAACAACAGGTGCAATGGGTGGTCGGCGCAGAGTAAACTAGCAGCGCTCATGTGTGCAGGTGAGGGCAAGGGTGCGGGTGGTTGGTGCAGAGTGTGACACTCGCATACAAACACACAGATAAAGGTTCACGTTGGTGTTTGCACATGAACGTGAGGGTTGAACAAGGGCGAGGGTGAGTGGTGGTGACGGGTACTGCAGGCGCAGGTCACGAAATCGTGACCCATACCCGTACTATGGGTACCCGGCTCGGGTAGTACCCGCACCGGTAAGGGTACCATGCCTGTTGCAGGTTACCAGTACCCATGCTGTTCCCTACCCATGCACAACCATACCACACTGTACCTGTGTGCACACCCCATAATGCTGACCCACCTGTTTGGAGAGACTTGAAGGTAAAAAAAGGTATGTTCGTCCATCATAGTAATCCAACCTGCTCCAGCGACTTGACTTACCCTCTGATTATGTAGGTGTTGTGCTGACCACAATCGAGTCACTTGAACAGGGTGAGTACAACACCTTTGCGCTGTCTTTTCGCCCCCTGACGTTTCCTGTATTGTGGATTCTCTACTTCCCGTCCTTCGAGTCTGTGTATGATCATGCACTGCAGCTTGCGCCGGCTTGAATGCATGACTCGTTTGTGGCAAGCACAGCCACTTTTATTTATGTACTGTATAGCAGCTGGCATGTTTTGGTGCCATACTTATCTACACGCTTTTCTGTAGCTTATATGTACATGCTTGTGAGACCCACCAGCACCAATCTCCTGAGCAGATGCAGGAGCAGCAGGAGGCCCATTTACGTTACATTGGGATGACAACCCCACTCCACCAGCCACCTCACCCTTCTCCTCCGTGTGAGCAGTAGCAGGAAGGCCTCTAACCGAGTGAATGGACTCTAAATCATGCGGGAAAACATGGCAACAAGTGGGCGAAGGTCCTGACTTGCATCCCCATTGGCCCAAGTGTTGTCTTGTGGCATCAGAGGGGCACTCAAAGGCGAACAATGTGGGGCATTGCAGCTTGGGGCCTCTGGCAAAAGAACAGGCTGGGAATGATCCTCATTGATGGTTCCCTGGACTGCTGCAGGTACCTGAGCAGACTCCATTGCACGCTCAACAGAGTTACCAGCCAGAAAGACCACCAGGGCAGCATCCACACATCCTTCCTTGAGTAACTGAGACTTTGCAGAGGGCTGCAACTCCCTGACATCCGCAGACAAAGACCGCTTTTGAAGGCTGAAGGGGTCAATGTCATTGTGGTCCTTGCTGGTTCCAGCCAAGGTCTCCTTATTTACAAGACGGGGCTTCGGCCATTCGCAGGTCGAAGCTTCGACACCAGGGGTGACCGTGGCAGCAATCTTGGAGAAGCCACCCTATCATAGGACAGAAATGCATGATCAGCATCAAAGACTGTAACCATGGCCACAGAGGCTCACCTCTTCAGGCTTCTGTTACGCTGATGCGTAGAACCAAAGTTGAAGCGCACACTCAAGTGTAGTGCGAAGACACGTAGAAATCCCACTAAGTCTTGAGTAAGACTTAGGTTCTCTGACTAGCGACTAAAGTCCTAGCTGGACGACCTTGAGAACTACACAATAAGATTGCGTAGAATCAGATAGAGTGGAAGTACATGGAACGAGCCCTATTTATAGGGTCTGACTACGGCGCACGGACCAAGAGGATGAAATAGGAAGAAAGGCATAAGAGGCAAGTACTATCGTCCAAATGGTGGAATAGGGGTAATCACTGAATGAGTATGACTACCAGAAGGAAAGGACATCGTCCACGTAGGCATTGTGGTCGTCGTGCAAGGAACGATAAGCAAAGTATAAAAGGGATTCTACCGCTGTCATAGAGTGCGGTAGCCCAAATGGTAAGCATAAAAAGGAAACAGAGCCCGGAGGTAAGGAAAACGTAACAGCTTCTTGGACTGTGCTGCCACAGAAGTGACCCATGTTCTCCTTGCAGTGTGTTCAGGAGCCGTCTCCCCTTTTTGTTTGGACGTGAAAGATGGATGTGCAACCTTGACGATGACTCGCTTCTTCACAGGCCGTTGTGATTGGTTGACCATGGCCTTTCGTTTGCGAGAAATCGGCCTTGTGAGTTTGTCTGAGATGCTGGAGTCATCAGAAGCGGGCGATGGACTGCAATGCACCAACTTGCAAAGGAAACTTTCAATTGAAGGCATTGTGTGACTTGTAAACTATAGACTCTGAGATATCGCGATAGTCAAGTCGGGGTTTCAGAAGGACGGTGCTGGTTGGCGGAGCATGTGGGGTGGTGCCATCTTCATCAGCGTTGCTCGCACCCTCGTTCCCATTCGCTTTCTTCTTCTCGGGAAGGAACTCGGAGCCAGAAGGTGAGCTGATATCTCGCACTTCGTCCTTGACAGCATCAACAAGAGTTGTGAATGCGTTGTTGGCGTGTCGACGGCGACCTTTGTGCTCAGGCAAGTGCCTCCTCTTGACCGCAGCTGGAGACACCTCTTGTGACTTGTCTGAGTCAGCGATGACAATCGTTTCTTTGCCTTTCCCTTTGGTAATGGGGATGTCGGAGTCGGAGTCGGTGATGGTGATGGTCTGTTGCACAGATGCCGCCGGCAGCTTCTGCTTTTTGACACACGTCGCAGCCTTGGCAGCTGTGTTTATCAGTTTGCATGGTGGACCTGTCCTATCAGACAACCCGTCCGCAAACATCCTCTTGGCGAAAGCATGTGGTGAGTCGTATTCGGGCAGGGCTCCTACAATGCCAGGCACACAACGTGCACACAAGTCGGCTGGACAGAAGTGAGAAAAAAGAGGTTGAGAAGTAGCCAGAGCAACATACCGATCCAGGTGGGATTCTGTTCAACGTGCAGCCCACTCTGGGATGTATTGTTGAAAGCTGCAATAAGAATTGAGCAATCAGCGAGCGAGAGGTCAGAGATCCCCTTAGAGCTGCTCTTTGAGCACCGGCGGCCTTCTCCCGGGAAGGGCACTGAGTCAGGGAAGTTGTGGCAAAAAACCCCGCTGCCTGCCAGTTTAGTGGGCAATGCCTTCCAGGAAAACAGCTTGCATGACGCCCACCGACATCCAATCTTGGCTAGCAACCAAGCACAAAGGCAGGGCATGCATCAAAATCAGCTGTCGAGAAGCAAAGTCTGCAACTCACTCAGGGCAACAACGAATTTGTTCACAAGTGATCCTCCATTTCGCATGTCTCCACGATCTCAACCTCGTCGCCAGCATTGATATCCTTCGATGTCTTCGAAGACCCCCAGATGGGCCTTCTTGATGGGCAAGAGTGACATTTGATAATGATACCTTGTTGTTAAGGAAACATGAGATCGATCCAGCGGTTACACATCTCACACACTCACTAGATATGTGCTTTGAAATGAGCAAGCATATCGTTGTCAGATGCACGACAACGTTCCTGCCAAAACTGCAGGGATAACATCATTTAGGTATGTCAGAAGGGCATAAATGGCGACTCACATTTTCTGCGCCCGGTGTTGTGAACAGCAATCCGAGGGGACTGTCATTATGTACCATGCTGCCAGCAATGAGCCTCAGCACCTTAAATTTATGCGCTTTCGCCATTCCCGAGAACTATGCATACGTCAGTGGCATACAACACATCATTGGGCTCTGATGTACCACATGGCAATGATTTTCAGCCAGGCGGAAGAAGAGCAACTGTCGGTGACCCATTGTCTTTCCCCCCTCGTTTATGGCAATCTCAAGTTCCTCAAACTTCGTCAGTATTTGCTGCCACGCCTTTGGATGGGCCTCCTGGAATGACTTGTAACACATTTTCATTTTGTGCACTGAGAAGCTGTCGTCAGAACCCAGCTTCCAGCCACGTCCATGGTGTCTCCAAACTTACCTGGGCCCTCCGTGGTGACATCTGCATTCGCCAGCCTGGCAACCTCGGTGTCCTTGTTGGCAGTGTGGTACTTCTTGTAAATATTCCAGTGTTTGTCGCACAGCTGCATGAGAATTGCCACCCAAAACGGTTGAGGACTTGATGAAAGGGTAGCCTGACACGTGCAGCGACATCACTCAACTGCTTTTGGACATCTTGGAATGCCTCATCCATTATGGTCTTGGCGCTAGCAGGCGTACGGCCAAGAACGTTTCCTTGCAAGTTGAAGTCTTCATCAAGGCCGTCTGCCTCAGGATCGAGCGAAGGTGCAGATCCATGTGAGCGAGAGGGGGGCGTAGGCGTCTCAGGATGGGTGACTTCAGGGAACTCAAAGTCAAAGGGGGCGTCATCAGTGTCATTAAAGATGGGATTGGTGGCAAGGGGGTTGCTAAGACCAGCACGGGGAGTCATGTCATTGGTCTCCTCTTGAAGGTCGACAGTAGGTACAGCACGGTGAGCCAGAACATTGGGTTCCTCAAGCAAGTGATGATGGCCGACATTGGACGATGATGCTTGTGCCAGGTTGCCTGCCACCTTCTGTGCGGCTACCTCCACCAGCACTTCTCGGAGGTTGAATAAAGTGGGAGGGCCAGGCACTGCAACAGATTCCAGGTGAGTACGAACTTGAATATGCTTCCATTATTAAGCTATGCACCCCTTGGCGCTGGCAAATCACCAGGCTGCGCGGAAGCTGAACGAGTTTGGGCAGTAAGAAGAGCTTGTGCTTGAGGTGTGCCCACTGTGGGTGGAAGAGGATGAGCGAGATCGGATGTGACAGGAGGTTCAGACACCTCTGCCAGGTGTTGTTAACTCATTTCGTATGGGTTAGAACATTAATAGCTTACATAAGCAGGCCTTATTTCGGCCTCGAGTACTGTAGCTTTTCTTTAGTGACTACACTATAGTTTTCTACACTGGGGACGGCGAGGGGACAGATGAGGAAGATCCGACAGTCCCCGAGTTCGCCGAGTACAGCACCTCCTTCACTGCTGATGATCGTGAGTCTGGTAACATTCAGTCCCCTTGCAAATCTCCCAACATGTTGAGTGACGTACCAGTTGTTTGGATCCTGCAAGTCAGAAACGGAGACTGGGTGGCCAACCCGGCAAAAAGATGGCTGGCGCATGCAACGTCAGGGTTTGACTGCTCGGCAGATCCAGTGGCTTCTTCTGTGACACCTTCCAACAGGATTGGTATAACATCAGCAAGCAACTGCTCACAGTGGGAGCCTGCGTGGCGGACCAGTCCAGTGTCATGTTCCATGGCCTTCACATGTGAGTGAAGGCGAGTGGGTGTCTGGAAGGGAGGGGGGGAAGGAAGTCGTCTGCCTCCGCCGACCTGTTCCTCCGGTAGCAGAGCATACCCAGGAGGTTGCAGCTGTGGAGACTGGGGGGAATCAATGTTCATCTGGAGGATGGTCATATGCGAGTCTCGCCCCAACACGAACAACGCACCTGGCAGATGTGGTGACCGTGAGGAAAAAGGTAGCGACTGCGAGAGACAAAGGTAGCGACTGCAAGGAAAAAGGTAGCGGATGTCGCGAATGTTGCTCCCATGGTGCAGGGCCGCTAGTATTTATCCTGCGCCAGTCCATTGGAAATCCTTACCTCCCGCCGGGGTGGCTTCCTTGGAGCAACCTGCGATGTTACTCGGCGGTGTGGCCGCTCAGATCTGCCTGTGAGCGACTCAGTGATTGTTAGATTGATTACGGCAGATTAATTGCTCAACATCACCAAAATAGGACCACTCCAGGATCGTCCAGCTGGCATACTCGAGCATAAAGAGTTGCGTTTGGCTGCTACTGTCCGTGATTGCATTCAATCATAAGGATTCACGAACCGTATATAAGTTGACTACAGATCCCGTACGGATTTACAACAGGAAGACATATGTATCATGTGCTAAGTACGTGACCAGCCAACTTCGAGCCTATTGCATTAAACCATACAAGTATGTTGCTTCCTCAAATGCCATGCCATGTGCGGTCAGTGCGAGCGCAAACTGAGTGCCTGTGGAAGCCACTGCCTTGGTACATATAACGGTGTCGATAGCATCATGGATGTAACCATGGGCGCTCAGGTACTGAGTTGCCCATGGACCTAGAATGTGTTCGCAAGCTTCGCCGAGGGAAATGGGAGTCAAATAGTAGCAGCTCTCGATGACCCCACAAAGTGTGTGAATGTTCATGTAGACAAAGGGAGCAGGGGTGATGTTTGCCCCCGGGTGCGTCTGCGGGAGAGTGACTGTTGGCAGTGACATCTGTAGCACGCTAGAGGGTAACATCTCTGTGCCCTGCAAAGCGTCGGGCAAAGAGGCTGAAGGGTGGTCCACAGAGGTTGCAGCCGCACTCGTTTGCCAGTCTTCTGCTGGCACGACATTGTCTCTTGACATGAGGTTGGTGGCGGGGGGACCGGCATTGGAGGTGGAGGGACTGGTGTTGGAGGTGGAGTGACCAGTGTTGGAGGTGGAAGGACCGGCGTTGGAGGAGGAGGGACCTGTGCATGTAGATTACATTTCCTTCACAAAGGGCGATTAACAGTGACAAACGCACCCTCACCCTCGTGTGTCAAGTTGAACGGGGGCAAGAGACCTTCAATGCCTTTCACAACCATGTTGGCGAGTGCCTCCCAGAAGGTGGTGATGTGTTTCCAACGATAATGAGTGAAATTGCATTGGGAACGCACTGCACTCTCTCTGACTCGGACAGGCAGATGTGAGGGGTTGCCACGGCGTCGCGTTAGGATTTGACAGACTCACTCAGTTCGGTGAATGCCCGGGGGAGAGCCAACAATGACCGCATAGAATTCTGTAGCTGTCCCAGAAAAGAAGTTTCGCATGTTTTCAGCCTCACCAAATGCAGTAAGCACCTCCTTTGCGGATGGTGTTGAGGAAAGGCCTTCAAGGACTGGGCACACCACTCAAAGTAAAGCTTGTGCCTCTGCTTTCGAAATTGGGATGAGTGGCCACATCGTATTGGAGGACTGTGGGTGCATCGGAGTCAACTCAGAGGTGGGGGGTGATGTCATCACTGCCCGTATAGACCCCACTCGGAGGGTCTTTGGAGAGTACAACCCAGAGGTTTGGATCACCCATGCTGAAGCTTGTAGAGGAGAGGTGATGGCACATCCCTCCCTCCCATTTTATACCCGTTTGTGTGGCTTGCCCAGTTGCAGGCCGTTCGGATCAAGTGGCGTGCTGGCACGTATGGGACACATCCTAAATTCAGCATCCTCAGAGTATTACTACATGTAGCTACTTAGATGGGAGAAGAAGGATGAGGTTCAATAGATATTGGCAGAATGCGGGCATGTCGACCTCGTGTAGTCCTGTAACCTGCCGTCCGCGGAGTATCGCTACCATCTGGGCAAGAACCCATAGACCACAGTCAATGGTGTTCGACTGCAGGGGGTCAGTCTGGTATGTATCGTGTGTGCGGCTTCAGATTCTCGATGCTGATTATGGTAATGTTTATGACGTACCGTGACAGGGACTGCAAGCCACTGAGGTTGAGGGGCTTGTGGAAGCCCGTGATGTGAGTGACCAATGTGGGTGAGCCGCGTTGTACCGCTCTAGGTTCATATCACCTCTTTCCGAGCGTTTCCGTCCACTTTCCCACGCTAGTCCGAACTACTCCGGTCCGTATTGCACTTAGTCCGAAGTCCGGAAGTCCGAAAACACGGTCTTATGACCAAAACTGGTTGGACTAACGTTGGACTCCTTTGAGTACCATTCGTTTTCATTAGTATACTTCGGATATTGTTTCCTTACATTTCCGAACCTTATTCCTAGTAGTTACACAGTCCTGGGCAATTCCCGGACTATAAAACACTGTACCTAGCATTTCTGAATGCATCTTTGATCACCCGTTTTTCCATCACCCGTTTTTCCGAACTACTTTCCTCACGTCCGAGTCCACTACGGGGCTCGTTGGCTACGTCCCACACCTTTTCCACCTCTCTACAACGCGCACAACAGTCCGATCACCGCTCGGACTACTTTCCCACGCTTCGGACTACCTTCGGACTACCTGTGGTCAACTACAAAACCTACTCCTCATCATTCCTTACAACCCGAGTCTTCACTAACCTTCCAGGATCCTCTTTGGGGATGAACATATTGCACCTGCAGACCCCCACCCATAGACCTGACTTACCCCTTTAATCGGGTTTGTTGCTATTCAGCGTGATGAGGGTGAGGATGTCCTGTGGCAAGTCGTTAAGGCTGCGGCAACTGGGAGTGGCAGGAGTTTGTACCAATAAGTCATTTCCCCTAGGTTGCTGTTCTGTGAGACTGTCACATAAGAGGAGGCGCTGGGAGTCGAAGTGAATGGCGCAGAGAACCCAGTGGCCCCACAATGAAGGTCGGTGAATTGGGAGAATCCATACAGATTTCTCCCAGAATTTTGTCCGTGAGGTGTTACACCACAAATCTTCATCTGATGCTTGATACCTAATGCGGGGGAGGTCATGAGTGGAGAAAATGGCAATATGTGATGTCTCATGTTCAGTCAACTCAGAATAAAGGAGTGCAGCATAACCATTCACGCAGACATCATTGAGGCGAGCTTCTGGGTCTGCTAATGCATGGATGTCCTTGGCTTCGAATAGAAAGCCCCCGAAGCCATTGGTCACCAGCATAATCTGCTCTGCGAAGGACTCAGATGTGAGTAGTCTGCAGGGGGTGGCGTGAACTTTGAATATGTCGGCCAAGAGATTCTCCAAAACGACTACTCAGTCAGGATCGTGATGGCCGATGACCGGGAAGACACTTACCTCATGTACATTCCAATGGAGAGTTCCATCCAGTTTATGGAGCTCCGGATCATCATCCTCGTGATCACTGTCCTCCAGGGCATCAGCGAGTAGGATTTGTTCTTGGGCAGTGTCTGTGTCTTCTGCTAGTTCGACAGTCAATGCATCGTCGGGATCCACATCGTCTTCTGCATCAATAACTGGGTGAACACTACAGACAAGTGGCAGCAACCACTGTAAGGAAGGGTTGTTTGACGTGGTCAAGCCCGCAACCACGTCCACCAGTTGGTTGGCCTCACGAGCTCGTGAGGCGTAGTGGGCAGCGGACGCTAATGGTGAGGGCCAGTGGCTTTGCAGCTGCAGCACTTCCTCCTGGCGTTGCTGTAAAGAACATGGAAGATCGAGTCTACATAGGTGTCAATGACATTGACGAAGAAGTTTGTTCGAGCTCACATTCGGGGAGTCACACAGCCAATTCGACTGTGGCGAGTTCCCTGCCAAAAAAATGACACATGTTGTCCACTTTTATTCCTAACTGTACCTGTTCCTCCTGACAGTGTTCCCACTTTAGCACCGCTCTGATGCCCTCCCACACATCACGGTCTTCTAGCCATTGCGGGATCCGTCCTTCCGCTGGAGTGATCCAGACATCCTGTAGTAATGTCTGGTCACTGCGCAAGTCCACTAGTTTGGTAGGAAGGGAGGTGGGTAAGGGTATTGCATACTTGGGGTCATACATTTGTTTGAGTTGTTCACAATACTTGTTGTACTTTCTCATCACTGACATCAGCACAGGCTGCCGCTTCGCTATCGCTTTCCATGTTTGTTGGTGGAGTTTGGTGCCTATGGTATCCAGGTTGGCATACTTTGTGTCATTGATGTCTATAGCAATGGGGAACTCACCAAGCACCTTGTCCTTCCCACCCACCGCACAATCCAGCTTGTCCCATTCAAAAAAACTACCTATTGCCCTTTTCCGTATGTTGATTTTAAGATCTCGTGCCATGAGAAGGATCATCATGAAATCGAGATTGACGCCTTTGAGTTCCGGAAACTGGTCTTGTACGTTCAGAGAGGCATAGAGCGCCTCCACCTGTTCCAACAATTGATTGTGCGTTCCTTCCATGTTGTCAAGGGCATTGAGAGCAAGGTCAGCATTTTGTTCTTTCGCTATAGCGCCCAGGCTGTCTGCAGTGCACGGTCAGAGGCGTCTAGCTCGGCTTGTAAGCCGAGAACCGTGTCCAATTCTTTCTTGAGTCTGGCCGGAGTGTTGTTGAATAATGTTTTATTTAACATATACAGATAGTATGGTAGAGAAGAACTCACGTGCACGTACGGACAACTGTGCCTCATGTTGCTCTGCCCATTGCTCGCGGAGGTCTGCGACTGATATTGGGCTATTGTCAATCAGCTTCTGCGCAACTTCTCCTTGTTCCTTTACACCTTTCTTGAGTCAGCGCTTCAGCCACCCTCCTATGTCTCACAACATTTCCGTGGAAACTGCAGCGGCTTGCCTGTCAATCAGCCAGATTTGTTGTTGCTGCTGTGATTCTTTAGTATGTGATTGCCGGTGTTTGACATTAGAACTTACTCCTGAGGATCGCTCAATGCCGATCAGTTTGATAAATCGGGACCATAATCTTTCTGTACCCTCGCCATTGGTGAGCCCAAGGCCTTGAATGAGTTGCGGGTTGTAGATTAGCTGGCAGGCCCACTCGTGGCCATAGGCATGCATTGCAGTGGTTGCAAAGCGGAGGCGTGAGGTTATGCCAGCACTGAGTATGTCATACTAAAATAATCTGTGTGAACGTGTCATAACTTGAATCATTCTGAAGACGTACCTGTGCGATGGAGCATTCAATGACACAGCCTATGTTGTAAAGAACAACTATGGTTGCTGTTGGAGGGATGAGTGAGAACAGATGTTTGATGAGAGCAATCAAATACTTTTGCTGCTCGCCAGGAGAGTCAATGTTGGTGAAAAATAGTGGTATGTCATGGCGACATATCAGCGCCATTATGCCGGTGTCGTTGTAGCTGTCCATTGACAACTTCTGCTTCTTGCCATATGCTGCTTCGTGGGTGGATTCGCAATGATTGACTGCGTTGTCAGGTACCCTCACTTGTCTTTGACGTGCAGGGCACTTGTGAGCTGGTCAATGTGTTGGCCTACTGCGTCCACCTGTGACTTGGGGAGGAAAAATCAGGGGTTGTAAAAGATGGGTGAGTTGCCTGCTGAGGGGCGGTGTCGGTGGTGGATATTGGCATCGGTTGCTACATGGATATGGCCTCCATCACCGAGAGATCGCCCAAAGGAGTTTGCCCTGAAACAGGCAGGACAGCGTTGAATGAGGAGAGAATCGCAGGACGGGAAGGGTTCGGCAAGGACAGGATAGAGCCGGGATGACGTACTTCAGGAACGGCTTTACGAACTGATGGGGTGGGGTATGCCTCCTGAATTCGGGGTTCTGCCTCAGATTCCTGGGTGGTGGCCTCTAATTCAGGATGTGATGGGGGTCCATTTGTCGACGAGGGCTTGACGCTTCACTGACGGTCATTTGAGAGAGCGGGGGCGTTGAGTTCCATAGCAGATGAGGGGTCGCTGCTCGGGTCATGCAGGGCAATTCCCTGGTGGTTAGGGCAGTGTCTAGCTGACATTCTAGTTCAACTTGGAGAACATCAAACCATTGTATGGCCTGACCGAGGCTGCATCGGAATGGGTCATGCATGGTTGAGCCCTGTGGGCTTGTCAGTTTGTGTGACCAGTTGACTGGAGGGCCTTACTTCTTTGTCCATCATCCGATAACCATGACACTTGTAATGCATGTGGAGCGCATTTGCTAATGCGTTGACAGCATCACACGAATGTTCAAATAGCGCTCGGTAGGACGCAAGTAATTCAATTGATACCGCCATCCAGGGCTGAGACAGGGCCGTTGGGAATAGTCCTTGGGAGAGTAGTACTTGAGATAGAGATGTACATGTACACGTTTGTACTGTAATTGTGATAAAATCTGTGAGGTGTCAGTGCCCGCATGAGATGTATGTATGAGTGAACGAATCTTACAGTCAGTGAACAGGGCGATTATCTAGCACTTCTTGAACTCACATCCCTGGTCACAATGGGACAGTATTGCAGGAGGGAACGTGGGTGGTTTCCCAAGGGAGTGCGTCAAGTATTCCAGGTAAGGTGGGATGAGAGTGGGGATCATGGCCTGCCACTTATCATACTCCTTGATGCAACGTGTAGTGGCATCACGGTGGAGGGGAGGTTTGTTACGCTATTGCGTAGAACCAAAGTCGAAGCGCACACTCAAGTGTAGTGCGAAGACACACAGAAATCCTGCTAAGTCTAAAGAGACTTAGGAACTCAGACTAGCGACTAAAGTCCTTACTGGATGACCTTGAGAACTACACAATAAGATTGTGTAGAATCAGATGGGGAGCGAGTACAGGGAAATTGTGCTACTTATATAGAGAACTAAGTATGTGCACGGACCAAGCTGTACCGTAGTACGACTCCAAAGGAAGACATAAAGGGCAGGGACTGCCACTGACCAAATGGGGGAATAGGGAGCAGTCACTGGGTGAGTGCGACTACTAGCAATGGAACATATGTAGGTCCAAATGGGAACGAACGAACGACTGCGGAGTGATCGTGACCGCGCACGGACCAAGTCAGCTGAAAGGGGAGAGGCATACCTATGCATGTCCAAAAGGAGAGAGAGAGAGAGAGAACAGTCACCGGGTTGGCATGATTGTTCAGGTACCTGCTAGATGGAGTGCATGGGTGCTTTGACATCTGGAGAATGACCAGGGGTTGGAGTAACGAGTGGACTGCTAGATGGAGCACACGGCAGCTACAACGTCTGGAGAATGACCAGGGGTTGGGGCAATGAGTGGACTGTGTTTGGGCAAGTGAGGTGAGGAGGGATTCCACCGAGCGAGAGGGGAAGGAAAATGAGTGACTAACAACTAAACCGTAACAAGGTTTCTGTTCAACAGCAGGGAGGTCGCCTTCATCATTATAGTTGAACTTGAAGGGTTGATCGTGTTTGATCAGCAGGCCTGGAGATGGGGGCAGTGCCTGACTATCTGTGTCGAGGGTGGTAGAGGCTTCAGTGGATACAGTGACCTCCAAAACTGTTGCAATGCCTAACCCTGACAGCACGCTTCGCGCGCTGCAGGCACCCGTGGGAATTATTCTTGGCTTTGGTGGGAGCAAACAAAGTACGAACCCTTAGCTATGAATCTGTCCTTGGATCATGTGATTTGGGCTAGCCGCCATGGAGATATGGAAGTTCCAAAACAGGAACACCATTGCAACAGTTTTGCACCTTCTAATAGAAAATATGGATTTCATTCGAATCATATGATATTTGGCTATGTTTAGTCAAACAAACAAAGATACACATATAAACATAACATCTCAGTTTAAAAATGTTCCCAAACTTCTTTTTTCCTAAGATTAAGATTATCATATCTCTCTTTTCTACCCACAGGAATATGATTCTGAATATGCCCAATATTGGTCAATGCACTTGCTCCACTGCCTCTGCCACTGGTATCCATCATTATAACATATCCATACTTCACTACACAAAGCATTCTGAGCCTGAGAAGTGTGTTGGACATTATCCATTCACTTTGTCTCCTATCAATATTTGTCATGCCATGCATCTTATCACTTTTTGCAAGGCAGAACATGCTAGCGTGTGAACATTTCCAAACTCCGATTCAATGCTTATATGTATACCTTTGTTTGTATTGC
This sequence comes from Xerocomellus amylosporus, assembly GCA_038090735.1. Taxonomy (NCBI): domain Eukaryota; kingdom Fungi; phylum Basidiomycota; class Agaricomycetes; order Boletales; family Boletaceae; genus Xerocomellus; species Xerocomellus amylosporus. The sequence continues at coordinate 4,890 of JBBPNE010000343.1, read as the reverse complement.
CAAACAATACCAACTATCCAATGATTTGGATAAGGGATCAGCTCTTAACTCAGAAATACAAACTATTGCAATGATATGGAGACTTTACAATGGGTATATCTCCACAATCCCCCAGTCAAATCAGATGACCCAGGCACACTTTGGTAGGCAGGAAGGAGTGCCATCTTCTATTCCACTAAAGCTATGCGAAATTCCCACAGACAGTCGCAGTGTGCATGCATAGGCCAAGATTAGTCAAGGAAAGTGTTGAACTTGGAGGAGTTTCTGTGATGGTATGCGGGTGTATAACTTAGCAGGGAGTCGGACATGCTTCTAATATTGATGGTAGGATAGATGGGTACCTATACCTTTAGAATTTGAAGAATGAACTACTGAATGCCCTACAATATTATGGTCTCAATACTCTTGACATTACCTTTCTGTAGGACAATGACCCCAAGCACACCAGCAGGAAGGTAAAGGAGTGGCTAGAGGAGCAGGAATTTGAGACTATGGTATGGTCTGCTCAGTCTCCTGACCTAAACACCATTCATCATCTTTGAGATTATCTCAAAAGATGGCTTGTAGAGCATAAACACCCTCCTAATAGGACTTATGAGTTGTGGGAAGGAATTCAAGAGGAATGGGAGAGGATACCAGTTGAGGAGTCTCAGAAGTTGATTGAGAGCATGCCTAGAAGGATTTCAGCAGTAATCAAGACCAAAGGAGGCTATATCAAGTACTAAATACCAAATCAATACCAGGGGTGCAAAACTGTTGCAATGGTGTGGTTGTTTTGAAACTTCCATATCTCCATGGCAGGTGGCCCAAATCACATGACCCAGGGGCCGATTCGTAGCCAAGGGTTCTTACTTTGTTTGCTCCCACCAAAGCCAAGCAAAATCCCCACGGGTGCCTGCAGTGCGCTTCGCGCGCTGTGTCAGGGCTAGGCATTGCAACGGTTTTGTAGGTCACTGTATATTGCATTGGTCTTTTCCCTGATTCAACAGCACATTGAGCTCGGCTAGAAGACGTTGGTGTTTGAGCTCTCGGCTGGGTACTGTCACAGGGGTGGCATTTCGTTTTCAATGGCGGAATCCACGGGGAGATGTAAAATGTTGTCCCAGCCCTCTGCTGGTGCTGGGCTGGCCTGCACAGCTGTCGGAGGCGAATGGCATACTGGATGGTGTGTGGTGAGCGACGTGCAAGTCATTTTGAAAGAGCACCGTACCGCCGGATAGAAGGCGGATGGCATTGCTGGAAAGCGTCCTGACGGCACATGGTTGGCTACCTGGCTGCGTTAGAAGCGCTGGTATTGCATCCGCAGAGCCACCATGCACAGTATTGGATGCTGTTCTATTAGTCAGGTTTATTTTTAGATCGAAGCGGAAGTTGCCATGATGGATGGATCGACCTCTCGGGTCACTTCTATTCTGACACCAAAGCCCACCTGTCAGGTCACTATTGTTGCCGAGATCTGGTACCTAAGGTGGGTTGAATGGTGGTATAAGGTTAGCCATGCAATTATTAATTAGCACATGTCCATGCAGTATAAAAGCAAACTGTATATGCTATTCAAGTTGTTCCATGCTAAACTACTCAGGCTGTCACAGTTACAGCCACCTATTCATCATCGAAGAGAAAAAGGAGAAGGATGACTGGAGAGCAGCTCCTCCATCCAGATTCCACAGTATGACGGATCCTCGGTGGGCAAATACAAGCGAGCGAGCACACATCACATGCCCACGCAGACTCGCCGCATGTGTATGTGCACTCGTGTGCGCGTGGTCCTGTAATAATTGTCTTACGATGGTACATCACATTAGCTTGAGGACCTCTCTGGAAAGGCGTGCATCACTGTGAAGGTCGAGGATCAAATTGAGGCATGCAGGAGTGCTCGGAAGGGAGTCTAATGTACAGGATATGACAGAAAGTCCGCAAGGTTATCAACAATCGCTGGGTTTTTGACGTCAAACCTGATGGCCACAAGCGCACCCACCATGTAGTGAAAGACTTCCCCCCGGTCGAAGGTATTGACTTCGACCACATCTTCTCTCGTCGTGAGGTTTGAGACAGTGTGCTTAATGCTTGCACTGGCCTCCCTCAAGAACTGGCACATTGAAGGCCTAGATGTCCAAAGCACCTATTTACATATATGGCAAGCTTGATGAGGAGATCTACAGGAAACAACCTGAAGGCTTTGTAGTCAGGGGCCAAGAGCATAAAGTACTCTGCTTGAAGTGTGCCCTGTACAGTCTTAAACAAGCTGGACATGCCTGGTGGGAGACTCTCAATGAGTCCATGAAGGATCTTGGATTCGAGAGACTGAAATCCGATGCCAGAATCTTCTTATTCAAAAAGAAAGCTGCTTCGATTGTAGTAGCAGTTGTCTTTGTTGATGACGCTCTATTTTGTGGTCCTGACATAAAGACCATTAAGGAGATCAAAGCTGTGTTTATGAAGCGCTGGGATTGAAGAGACTTAGGTCCTGCTAAGGAGGCTCTCCACATGAACATCAGACGAGAAGGCAGCAAGATCATGATTGATCAATGCGCTTATCTTGAAAAGATCCTGCAAAGGTTCAAACTCGTCAATGCTCATGTAGCTCCTATCCCTCTTCCTCAGGGTTATCACCCAATGGCTCATGAAGGTGTTGTTGATCCAAAAATCAAATCACTCTTCCAACAAGTGAGTGGATCGTTCCTGTATCACATGCTTGGGACTCGTCCTGATGTAGCATATGCAGTGATTGCCCTATCCAAGCACACTGCTAAGCCCTCAAAGGAACACCTTGATTGCACATTCTACATATGCTGCTCTCTACTTGGGACTAGATACTACTCCCTTGTATTTGATGGTTCCTCAAAGGCAGGCTTGATTGCCTATACTGATTCCGATTGGGCATCGGATCCGATTACTGGACACTCGCAAACAGGCTGGTTTATTAAACTAGCAGGCTGCATCTTCAGCTGGCAATCTCACCAACAGTCCTGTGTGGCATACTTGTCCACGGAAGCTGAATATGTTGCGCTATCACACTATAGCAAGCAGGTCATGTGGATTCGCACGATCATGGAAGAACTCAGCTATTCCCTAGAGCTGATACCGATCTGTGGAGACAACCACGGATTTTTCTTCATGGCTGACAATCTGGTCATGGAAAGTCGCTCCAAGCATATCGATCTCAGATTGCATGGCATCCGTGACTGTGTCAAGGAAGGCCTCATTGAGATTTTCTACATCGAAGGGACCAAAAATCCTGCAGATATGTATGTATATGAAGAACCTGGGTCTAGAAGCTCTCAGCAACTGCTGCAAGCAGTTAGGTCTCATTATGTATGACAAACCACAGTCATAGTACTGTACTTGCCTATGTGCTCAGAGTAGCTGCTTAGCAAGGGGGAGTGTTGACATTGTACTATACTATGTCATTCTTTATCGTAGTGTAGTGTAGTTTACCGTATATGGTTACCGCTATTACATAAGCGATCCACCAGTACATATATTCAAACTCAGTGTCTGAGTTCCAATAACATCTCTTCCACGTACCACAACGTACCGTCTACTAAGTGTTTAACCAACCAGTGAGCACTAGCTCTTTCTTACCCTCTAGCTAGTCTACGCCTGGACTTCAACAGGGGATGGGGATGCAGGATGCAGTGTGTGTGGTCTGCCCGAGCTTGGACATGGGCAAGGGAGAGCCGCACTGTGCATATGCACTTGTGTCACTGTGGCCCCGAACTTAAACCTCAGTTTGTATTGGACACGCAGTAATTGAGAGTGACCACAGGAGGCAGCAAAGTGGCCGGGTTCAGTGGTGGGTGGATGGTGACAAACACACCCAGCGCTACCTTGAGTGTGTGGGTGGGTACGGCCTGCGAAGACGAGGGGTGGCAGCGGTGGATGTGGTTAGTAAACAACGACCTTCGCATGCAAAGACAATGTGGAGGTGACTGTATGCCTCTGCCTTGTCTCTGCACGTGAATGGCTCAATGGTGTTGGGCACAGTGTTGGCTGAGGCTGCGGCATGGTATCATCCCCAGGCCATATTTACCTGAGAAATGAAACCAAAAACAACCGATGTTATTCGTAAAATCATTTTTCAACTCTCAAAATCCAAAATCTTGTATATGATTTTTTTTACTTTCTGTTTTGTCCAGTCGGGACCACTATACTTATGTGGGAATATAGCCAACTTTGTATTCTACTTCGAACTTCAGTCTATGGTCGCTTACAAACTCTTCACCTGAGCAAGTAGTCTGTTCTTGGATGTATGGTATTAGCAACACAGCAAGCAACCCCCAGTCATGCGCACTCGGCGGAGAGTTCCTTTGATGAAGTTCAGTTCATCGTCGCTCCCACATTTTGTACCTCAGCAACAACACTAGCATCAGTATTGTAACACATCACTTAATGTCACTTATAACAACTTATGGCAGCCATAAGTAGAAAAAAGTTGGATGTGCTCGAAAGCAAATCAATACTTGTACAAGTAGGTTCCACTTCTGGAACCCACTTACTCACTACTGATCAACTTACTTTTCGGAACTTAGGCGAGTGAGATAACAAGTAGATTTACATACAGTGGCTCAAACAACTGTCCCAATGTTTGCATGTTTTTCACTAAAGTCGATAATCCCTAACCGCATCTAACCTGGGCCCTAACATATGAGTGTATGGGATGATGCGCTTACTCCTGGCCTTCTATAGGTGCAAGGATCAAGGGATTCGGTCAGGATTTGATGAAATGGCAGCCATTGTAAAATGACAACTCATTGGGACATTTGTTTGACTTTGTATTCCCATTACATATATTAGATCCTGGAATGCCATAAGATGGTTACATACCTTATGTAAAGGCTATATTATGTCACCATTATGTCATTAATGAATCTACAGCATATATAAACC
>JBBPNE010000342.1:0-26193 GCA_038090735.1 Xerocomellus amylosporus | reverse complement strand
ACGCGGATAATGTCGCTAAGACGAACAAAATGGAAGCCCCTCCACAATTCGTGGGCGTCATATGTGATGCGGTCGATCCTGGTGCAGACGTCCTGGTCGAGGTTCCGGCGCTGGAGAAAACGTGGTCGAGCGTCTCTTTGAGATTGTGATAGGCATCCCAGAGGTATTCCAACTGACCCTCTGAACATCCTCCGCATCTGAATTTAGTACAGATCCATGCATACGCGTTGTTCGCTTCGTCGGCATTGACAGGTTCGTGTGTTCGTCAGCAGTATTGTCGATTGCAAGGAGCGTGCTTCCCACTAGGTACTTGTAGATCAGGAGGGTCGCCGACTTGGCCAGCGTGATGAATGATGCATTTGCATTCGTCCAACGAGATCGACTGCTTGAAGATGATCGAGAACCACAGGAAATCCGTCGCGCTTCTGTGGCTACTTTGTTGCCCAGTATATTCAACGGAAGAATTTCTGTGAGTCGCAGTCGTGTCTACTATCTTCGCAGCTGATTACCACATACAGGGATTCGAACTCCGACACATGCTATCTCTGAGATCGACACGAGGTTCACAAAGTACGAGAGCAAGTTGGAAGAGCTGGAATGCGCAATCGTGAATGGTGCCGCATAATGAATGCGATCCCAGACAACGGTATGTGCCCTGACATCCATCACAACGTGGCCCTCACAGATCCCGGATTTCAGCAGAATCGATAACTTTCGACGACAACCCATACGGATCTGATGGACCGCGGTTGTGCCTTTTCTTGTGCGTCGCTGGATCTGGCAAGTCTGCGGTTGCTCGCGCGATCACTCGCCTGCACGATCGTCGACAAGGGCGCTGTTCGTCGTATTGCTTCGCTCGCGTGCATGTCACTCGATCAACACAAGCCAATTTCCCCACTCCCCACATCCTTCGTGACCTTTTACTGGACGAACAGCGCAGCTCGATTTCAACCTACATCTCTATCGTCTTGTCCTCGGACGTTCCTTGCTCGCGTGCATGGGGACCATGCTCAGGTTCAACATGCTTCTGTGATCTGGAGGACTCCCGGATCCGTAACGCTGGCATCCCTGCACCTCAGGAGTGCGAGTGCGTATGAACAGTTATCAGCTCACCAACACCGACGCCTTGCTTATGGATGAAATTTCGCGGGCCTTGAAAAATGGCCACTCGCCCTAATACGCGCACACTAGCAAGACTGCGCAGGGATTCTCGATGCCGAAAACGTAAGCTTCTTTTAACTACTCTGTAAGCTCGTGCTCACCCGAATGTACGCAAGTCCATCAAAATCCAGCCATTATATCGCAATGGCTATTGCATGGATCCATAACTGCGAACGTGATGCAGGATTCCGGGCATTAGACTTCGCATTCAAGCAATGCCATCTGGATGATATCAACGTTACTTCGCTAACGAAGGTATGGATTCCGTGGGTCGTATTTCTACTGCTTCTCAGCATCTCCCAGTCAATCATCTAGTACGTATTCAACAAAAACAAAAGCGCGGAAGACGAGGCGAACGTTTGCATAGGTAAAATAAATATCGATTCCGAGTCAGCATTCATAAAGACCACCCGTCCTTGCCCGGCAGTCCACTTTCTGCGGAAAGCCCATCACTCAAACCTGACGCGTACCATCTCCCGACATATGAGTCTCGAGTTGAATCGCCTCCGAGTCATCCATTTCACCCTCCGCCACCCTCCCCTCCTCCTGCTCCGGTGCGGCATCCGCGAACCGAATCGCAGACACGGCCGCATTCCCACTGGAGATGGGTTGCGACGATACACCGAATCCGGTGTCAACCCCCTGCCAACGACCACGGAGGTCGCGGTCATACAGCTGTCGCACGCTGATGATGAACCGAGGCATTATGGGGAATAGAGTTGAAGAAAGTGTGGCCAGGACAAGCAGTGAAGTAGGGTTTAGTGCAAAGGCATCTTGGAGCCAAGCTGTACTACTAGTGATATTGAAAATTAAGTTCCTGGAAGTTCAGAGTGGTTAGTTTTTACAAGGTACTTGAGAGTAAGATAGGAGGGAAATGAATGGAACAGAAAGAAAGGGAAATGGGGAGACATACACAAGGAAATAAAGAATTCCATCTTTTGCAAATAGTTGCATGTAGCGGTTAGGCTGCCACTGCTTGGTTACTTTGTACATTGCAACTGACTCCTTCAAAGTTGAGATGACAGCAAGCATTAAAAGCACAATACCAAGAACAATTCGGAGAGCTGTAATGGTCCACAGTAGTTGTAATGAGGTATTGCTGGACTCAGATGAAAAATTGCAAAAAGCAACATCAATAGTAACCTGCACAACCATGACTAGAGAAAAAAGTGGTAGGAGCCATGAGGCTACATATGAGATTTGAGTTTGGCTTGATACATACCTGAGAGGTAGGTATTGGGGGTGACATAAATGGCTTGTGCAACAAAGGAAACAATAACCTGTGGCATATAAATGAACAAGAGGAGGATATAAAGGATCCTTTTGGATTGATTCCACATTGCATACACCCGTAGGATCATGACCACTGTAATTTAAAAACATGGTCAGGGGAAGTGAAACAGGGGGTACAGTGACTCACAATCAGCAGCAGCAAGGAATATATGAAACCCCCAATCAGCCACCAGATACATTGCAGTACCTTCAGAATATCCATGTCTCATCCTGATATTGTAGAGGGCATCAAATGGGTATGCTTACACCTATGAACTGTTATTAATACAGATGACAACCAAAATTTAGATGCATACATCTACCCAATGACAATCATTAGTAACAAAAAATATGCAATTAGAAAAACCTACATTTACTGGACCAGGCACAAAGGTACTACCACCTAGGAATGTTTCTGATCAGCTCAATTAACTTCTGAACTCAACTCAGAACACACCAAGGGCAGTAAAACTTGACAACATATCAAATTTTAACTATGTAACTTGATAGGCATTTCAACAACAATACACCTACATGGCACACAAAAGACCAAGATAGCGGACCTACAGAACTGTCAATTCAAAAACACATGCAATGGAGTGAACTCCTAAGTCTTTAAACATACCAGAACAAACACTGTGGAGACCCAAGTCCAGGGTCTGTGCTATGAGACCATAAGGGACCTGGTGCTTGCCTGATCATTATTGGTTGCTCACCCAAACATAGTCTATCTATAAGGATTGTCAGTCAATAAATGAGATATGGGGAGCAAAATAAGTTGATGATATACCTCTCGTGGAAACATGAGGACTGCCAGCAAGGTGGTAGGACTCTCATTTCGGTTTGTGAAGAATAGCATGCACAAAAGTACTGCTTACCATAATCGTATACTACAGCAGTGACAATGACGACTGTGTTAGGCAATAAGGTCAATCATCGATCGGAGGCGTGAACGACCGTACGGGATACATAGTCGTTCATCTGGAGAAGTTCCAAAGTGGACTGTAGGTCGGAAGACATGATAGGTATGCTGGTAGGGATGAACTGCAAAGTCGAAGGGTGGGTGTGGGTGGTTCAGCTTGCGAATTCGAATTCCCGGCTGTTGTTTTGTGCCTGGTGTTTTAATTATTCGTTTCAAGAAGCAGTTGGAACAAAATTTGCGTATGATCCTCGGATATTTGATGATTACATGATAGGAGATGAAGGCGTAATGTGGCGCAAGGCAGTGCGAGATCTTTGGAAGGACGATCAAAAGACAGGTTTCATTCAGGATCACGATAACACCACCTTGCTGCCCCAAGCGTGGTAAGTAAGAAGCCTCGAGGCTACACCGACCTTCATCTTCGGGTTTTTGCGATTCGGTCATTTCAAGGCCGTACTGCGGATCAATATATTGTGATGGGCTCATTCGAACATTGTCGCTGATCGGTTATCAGCGCTGCTTCCACGTCTGCACTTTGAATGGGATGACCTGAACCTGAAGATCGAGAGACTAATATCGTACCATTGGGTAGTAATGGTTAGGTAACCAAAAAATTGGTCGATCACGAAAGTCTCCGAGTCAGCAATGCTCCGCCACCAATGACACCGAAACCATCACGTCGCGTCAGTGGAAGGGCCGTGGAAATGACAAAGAGAACCACTGATGTGATCAAGCCGTTACGTGTACTACCTACCAACGGTGATCTGAACGGTGATCATCAAGAAGCATGTTGCGGCGTTGAGTGGGCGAACATTGCGTGAGAGTTGAACCTGTCCGAATCGTGAGGTAGCCCGAGTTCGGGGGTGCATCTGACGTGATTGATTCAAGGCTGGTCACCGCGCCATCAAAATTTGTGAGGAGGCCACCCTCTCTTGCGTGCCGAATAGAGGTACACCCACCTCTTGTTGATATCGCCATGAACGCTTGTCCTCTGGGCTTAGTCGGCCCAAGAGTATTTCAGATGGCACAGTAATTTGATTCCTGACAAGTTTGTGTATCGTCTAAAGTAGGTTGGTGGTCATGGTCGTTTATTGTAATTATAACAACGGGAGTCACTGGTTCCCAGACAACTTCGACCTGCCCTAGAACCTTTCCCACCCATCGTGGGCTCAATGGGTCGAATAGAAAACCCAGGCACAGCGTGCCACTTTTTCGAGCTGTTGACTTCAAATTGGTCCCAGGCTAAGCAATTCTTTGGTAAAGGTCTGCTTTCAAGTTGGCCAAACTGCTCGTTGTTTCCAATTCACTTTTCTCAGGCATCGAGATTTATGTTCGACCACAGCTGAGCGCTATGTATCACATTCAAGAAGCAAAAATACTGTGTACGTTTCTTCACGAACGGTGGCTCTCGGTCGAAGAAGAAGGTGAGGGTGAAAGGCAGCGGCGTGTCTTGGGGGGAAACCATTTTCCTGTGAGTGCTGTTTCTTTAAAATAGAATGGACCGGTGACGATGGCGGCACTTCTTAGAACTCTACCAGAGGCGTCGCGTAGGAAAGGACAAGGTGCGATACTGGAAGGGTTCACTGGCAGGGATTTGGGGTAAGCGTCTTAGTTCTGAGTAACGAGTTCCGCTGGAGAGCTTCATGATCAGAGTCCTCGACGAGCCCCTTGGAAAACCTCACATTCGGCGACCTCGATCAAGTTCGGGGATCGCCATCGGGTGTGCATTAAGAACCCCATGGAGGAATGGGTGGCGGTGAGCCTCACGCGGATAATGTCGCTAGGACAGATGAAACGGAAGCCCCCAAAATCGTAGGCATCATATGCGATGCAGTCGATCCTGGTACAGACGTAGTCTTCTCCTGTAGAAGACCAAGCGTCCCTTGGAAATCGCTATAGGCATTCCAGAGGTATTACACTGACCCTTTGAACGTCCGCGTCTGAATTTAATGCAGGTCCATTCATACGCGTTACTAGTTTCGTCAGTATAGATAGCGACACACAAGGTGCGTTCGTTCGTCGGCAGTATCGTCGATTGCAATGAGCGCTTCCCACTAGGTGCTTGTAGCTCAGGAAGGTCGCGATAGCAGGGTCACCGACTTGGCCAGCGTGATGAATGATGCATTTGCATTCGTCCACAAGAGCAACTGCTTGAAGACAATCGAAAACCACAGGAACTTCGCCAGGCTTCCGATCCAGCAAGTGATGGAATGTGCCTACTTCGTTGCCAAGTATATTCAACCGGAGGATTTCTGTGAGTTGCCGTCGTGTCTATTATCTTCGCAGCTGATTATCACATCGACACGATGTTCACAGAGTACGAGAGGAAGTTCGAAGAGCTGAAACGCGCATTCGTGGAAGGTGCCGCGTTGCATGCGGACATCACCGTGTTCCCCACGATGAATGCGATCTCAGACAACGGTGTGTGCCCTGACATCCATCACAACGTGATCCTCGCAGATCTCGGATTTTAGCAGGGACGACAATCATACAGATCTGATAGCCCGCGGGTGTGCCTCTTCTTGGGCGTCGCTGGATCTGGCAGGTCTGCGATTGCTCACACGATCGCTCGCCTGTACGATGGTCGACATAGGCTCGGCTCGTCGTGCTGCTTCGCTCGCACGGATGTCGCGAAGCAGAACTTTTTCAGTACGTTTATGTTCAAGCTCTCTTGCTGCCACCCCCGAGGGTAGTACAAGACAACCGAGATATTCGACGATCGCTGTCCCCTCTAGAGCAATTCGACCCCATTCTCCTTCAACCCAGCCGAAATACTCACAGTGTCGGGCCACTGCTTGCGGTCATCCATGCTCTTGATGAGAACGACGACGCGTGTCAAATCGGCAATAGATCCTGTTGGCGTTACCTGAACAGAACAAATAGCTGACGGTAACCTCCCGCCTCACCTTCGTTTTCCTCGCTCACGTATATGCAAACCATGCTCAGGTTCAACATATGTGATCTAGAGGACTCCCGAATCCATAACGCTGCCGTCCCTGTACGTCAGCAGTGCGCGTGGACAGTTGCCGGCTCACCAACACCGAGGCCTTGCTTACAGATGAAATTTTGCGGGCCTCGAAGGATGGCCACCACGCATTTGCCAACCGAAGACTGCAGAGCAACGGTTGTCGATGCCAAAAACGTAAGTTTCTTTTAACTACTCTGTGTGCTCGTGCTCACGCGAACCTACGCCAAGTCCATCAAAATCCCACCATCTGACATGGGTTATATCGCATTGGCAATTGCCCGGATCCATAATAACTGCGAACGTGATGGATGATTCCGGCATTGGACTTCGCGTTCGAGCAATGCCATCTGGGCGATATCGACGTTCTTTTGCTCATCAAGGTATGCGTTCATTAGTTGATCGATGCTGCGGATGACAAGTCGACGTACTAATCTGTCCTCCCACGTGTACGCCGCAAGATAATACTCAGGGTGTTACTGATATTTTCCGCAGAGCCAGCTGTATTTTCGTCGTGGAATCGCGTGGATAGAGCGAGGCCACTACAGGCATGTGATCCACTGGTTAGAATGCGCACAAAGTTCCCGGCCGACCACATACGTATGGCTCCCGCCCGTGAGAAAATTTCACCGCCATGTACACAACACTGACTGGGTTTAGATGGAACTTCGATGGACTTGGCATCGCCATTCAGCGGCACCTAGTATGCGATGCTATGGGTCGAACAGAGGCAACAGAGACTCTTTTCAAGATGATCAACGCCTTTGGTGAGGTAGTCCGAACGAGCAAGGGACTTTCGGAGTGGTAACTGGTGAGCCTCCTTATCACCGTTGTTCGAGACTGAGGGTGATCCTGAAATGAGCTTAGGACACCACGAGGAAGCCATCAGCCCGTACTCGGTCGCACTTTCTCTCGATTCCAACGCTCAGCTGGGGTCTCTTTCTCAAGCGAAGCAAGGCACGACTCCGCCGCATGAGCAGTATTGGCGTTGTGGGAGGATGTTCTAAGGGATGCGAACAAGGTATGGCCGTTGTTCACCGCGTAGCTCTCCGTGCTTAATCTCACCTGTCGGGCGATCGAGCTTGACCCTTCTACAACATTCGCCACAAACTCTATCTGGCATCGACGCATGAAACTACCCTCATAGAAGATGTTGCGTACTCGCTATGGGATATTTTCTGTCCGGTTGACGGTAATAATAAGCAAGGGAATGGAACGACAATCTGGTTTCCCTTCCACAGCTTGCACGATCTACTCTCCAGCCCAAACGGCAACTCACACCACCCCAGCAAGTTGACTCAACACCGACACTAACCTTCTCCGGCTCCAACTTCCACTTGGCACTCAGCATCCCTCCCCTTGCGATTCGTCGACACCGTATCCGCATCATGCAGCTCGTTCAACTGCCTCAATAACTTCAACTTTTCGCCCCCTCTTGCCCCCACCAACACACCCACGTCTCGTCCTCACCCATATAATGCTCCCCCACGTCCTCGTCACCACCCTATCCTCCCCCGCCCCGACTGGCCGTCTAGGACCGAGCCAACCCGGGTGCAAACCCGCACCCACTGCTGTCGGCCGCGAGGTATTGTTCGGAAGGACGAGGAATGAGTTGGCACTAGAGATGATCCGCAATTCGTCCCGCTCCCTGAGACTGTCGAGGATGTAGTTCTGCGCTTCGGCGACTTGACGACGTGCGCATTGACGATTGGGACAGTCCTCCGTCGGCCCGGTCCAGAGACGCCACACGATCGAGGCGTCGCGTTCTTCGACAAACGAGTCCGGCGTACGTTCTGTAAACTGAGCAGTGGTCAGTCCAACGCAAACGGGATCGATAGTATGGGTGGACGTACGTAGTTGAGAATCTTGATGCAGAACCCTTTCCACGTAAAGTTTAGATTCACCATCATGTCGATCCATGTCGCCGGCGTCTTGGGTTCCCTCGTCTTGAGATGCCACGGCAATCCTGTCGGGATGCCCTTGACAGGTAACCCGCTCAACAACCACACTTTGTTCCGTGGGTCGTCAGCAAAGTGATCGACTAAGGCGAGTTCTTGCTGCTGGGATAGCTTGAACGGCGCGCTCTCGTGACAGTGTCGTCTTGGGGGTATCCGGAACTGCGTAGTGCAGACAAGGCAAGGGTCTTACATCCGGGATCCAAAGCGGGACGCATCTTCAAATCGATGTTGTCGCGCAGATCCGGACAGAACCCATCCAGTGCGGACCCAAAGGTTCTGAGTGAGACGGCCCTTGACGCTGTCGATGGCGTTCTTGAAACCACCGTTGCAATGCGAGTTTGGCGCGGTGTGCCAAGGGTAGCTCTCACCGGGACGACAGAAGGAGCGAGGCTGTCTGCGCTGAAGACGGGCGGTGTGCTGCACGTCGGTATGGCTTGGAGAACGGGTTGTTTGCTAGTCTCCCTAAGCCAGACCTAGTGCTTCGAGATCAGAAGATTGTTGTTGGTTGTGGCGCGAGACTACTAGCCTCCCACAAGCCTAACAAGTTCCTCTGCGCCGAACGAGCAGAATCATCATCCATCGCCATCACACTACAATAACGTTCTCAAAGCTCGGGCTACAACGCATTTTCCTCATGTGGCTCATCGTACACTTCAGATTACACCTAGGCGGGTCTCTAATTCTGCATCGCTACGAAAAACTCGTCCAGAAGGCTCAAATGGCAAAATCAACTGCATTTCTCCCGTAGATCTGACCTAGTCTGGTGACAGACTAGATTAGACCCATTGAATGGCACGTGGGTACCTGTGCTCTCTGATAGACTGGAACGGCTCTGTCTGACTGATGGTTGCCGAATTCTGTAGTCTGCCATGTTGACTTCTACCTACCAGTGCAGTACCACAATACTGGGTTGTTTGGCTCCTTCGACAGGGAGAGGTATTTGGAAGCGGCAAGAACGGAAAACCCGGATCTCGTCCTCCACTGCACGCAGACGCGCCAAGGTCGTCCCAACTTTGAACCGGGTCACATATTGACACTCGTTCAGACCGCGTGGTCCATACAAAACGTCATCACGGTCCTGATACCAGGCATACTACCCAACTTTCTCGCCCTCCCCTTCCCACTTCAGCCATACTAGTAGCCAACCCGCACATACCAATCCCGATACCTCCCATTCATGGCCTTGACGTTTAGCCGCGTTTGTCCAACCCGCCCACCGGGCGACCATTGCAGAATGTATCCTGTCCCCCACACATTCCTCCAAGGACCCGCTCGCGGCGAGGAAAAAAAGGACGGATCGAATCCCTTAGCCTGTATGCGCGTCTTTTACCTCCGAATACCCCCTGACACCGCCCCTCGTAGCAGAACGCGCTTTCGACAAGGACCCATCGTTATACTTGCTTTCGCTGCAACAATTGATTGAAAACGACTATCCTATACCATCCTACATGGCAGATGTATTCCACAAGCCAGACGGTTGGTTAGAGACACCTCAGTGTTATCCAATCCATCTTGCTCCTCCCACATGAGCGACAACGCTCGCGGGTATATGCCATTGACTGCGAAATGGTCCGCCGCCATTTTTCTACTATGTCCCCTACTCAACCCGACACAGTGTCTGACAGAAGACGGCAAGGAACTGACCCGGGTCTACGTCATGGACTACGAGCCCGACATCGTCGTATACGACAACCTCGTCAAACCACCCAAACCCGTCATCGACTACCTCACACGGTAACGTTTTCCCTCTCGTCTCGACGTACGCTCACCACCCACCATCTAGATGCCCAGGCATCACCGAAGCTTCCCTCGTCACGGCCACGACGACGCTTGCCGATGTCCAAA
The DNA here is from genome assembly GCA_038090735.1 of Xerocomellus amylosporus. NCBI lineage: Eukaryota > Fungi > Basidiomycota > Agaricomycetes > Boletales > Boletaceae > Xerocomellus > Xerocomellus amylosporus. The sequence continues at coordinate 16,070 of JBBPNE010000342.1, read as the reverse complement.
CCCAACTACTCTCCATCATCGCACCCCAAGGCGGCCCCACCTCCATTCTCGTCGGTCACTCCCTCGAATCGGACCTCGAGGCGTTCCAGATCTGCTATCCCCTCTGCATCGGCACCACACACATCTACCACCACCCCCGCGGTCGACCACTGAAACCCGGTCTCGCGTGGCTCACCAAGAAATGGCGTGACCGCGAGATCCAGAAGCGTGGCGAGGGCGGACACGACCCCGAAGAAGACGCGCGCATGCGTTGACTTGGTTTGGCTCCAAGTCCAAAATGGCTTCGGCTTCGGCGAGTTCAAGACCGACCATGAAAGCATCTTTGAGGGCATAGCGAGGGCATGTGGGAGGGGTGGCCAGGGAGCTATCAGGGCAGCCGTCGTGGATCATGGTAATCCAGGCGTGATGCACGGCTCCAAGGCGACGACCGGGAGCAATAGCGGGGTGCTAGACGACCTCATCCAAGCGGTCCCCGCGCATGAATTCCTGTTTGGACGCTTTACGTGCATTGCGGACACCTTGGGCTGTAAGTGGTGTGGGTGGGCGAGGATTGATCTTTTTTTTGCGGACAGGGTTGACGCCGAAAGCAACGGCGGATGCGCCGACAAAGGCGTCGCCAGAAGCGCTCGCCACTGCGCGAGGTATGTTGAACGCGCAACTCGTCACGCTGTACGCGTCCCTTCCGGCGCGCACCGCCGTGGTGATATTCACTGGCCATTCGGATCCAACGCCGGATGGCGTCGCTCAACGCGCGCAAGGTCACGTTTGAGTCGGCGATCAAGAGCGGGCAAATGGCAGAGGGACAGGTGAAATGTACATCGATGCGTTGGCTCGGGCGATGCACTGAACCAAGCCCACTCCCTCACATTCGTACTCGATCTTAATCGATGCATGACATGCATGACACCATGCGGTATGGCGATGAATGGGCCTTTGTGTTGAATACCTTCGTTAGATTCAAGACGACTGCCATCAGCATTCTGACCGGATCGGGCCCACGTCCGGTGGACAAGGCGAATCGCGGCTGATAACCACGATCACGGTGCAAATTCGCAATAAACGTCTCGCTGGCCGACCGGTTTCAACAATAGGTCATCGAAAAATATATTACACCAAAGAACCGTTCCGCAATGGTAGTACAAACTAGTCTGAGACAATCCCTACATTTCGTACACAATAAAGAAACGCGGAAGACGAGGCATTTGCATGGGTAAAATCAATATCGATTCCGAGTCAGCATTCATGAACACCACCCGTCCTTGGCCACTTTCTGCGCAAAAGCCACCACTCAAACCTGACGCGTACCATCTCCCAACATCCGAGTCTCGAGTTGAATCGCCTCCGAGTCATCCACTTCACCCTCCGCCACCTGGCCCTGCTCCTGCCCTGATGCGACATCCGAGTCCGCGAACTGAATCGCAGACACGGCCGCGTTTCCACTAGAGACGGGTTGCGACAACACACCAAATCCGGTGTCAATCCCCCGCCAATGACCATGCAGGTCGCGGTCATATAGCTCTCGCAAGCTGATGATGAACCGAGGCATTACGGGGGTTAGAGTTGTATAAGAAAGTGTGAGCAGGACAAGCAGTGAAGTACTGCTTAGTACCATGGTGTATTGGAGCCAAGCTGCAGCAACACTGATATTGAAAATCAAGTTCCTGGAAGTTTAGAGTGGTTAGTTTGTTGCAGGCACTTGAGAGTGAGATGAGAGGGAAAATGAATGTAACTGAAAGAAAGAGAAATAGGGAGACATACACAAGGAAATAGAGAATTCCATTTTTTACAAACAGCTGCATGTAGCAGTTAGGCTGCCACTGTTTGGTTGCTTTGTACATTGCAACTGACTCCTTCAAGGTTGAGATGACAGCAAGAATTAAAAGCATAACACCAAGACCAAATCGGAGAGTCTCAACACCCCACATCAATTGTAGTAAGGCATTGCTGTACTCTGCTGAGATATTGCAAAAAGCAACACCAATAGTAACTTGCACAGCTGTGACTAGAGAAAAAGGCAGTAGGAACCATGAGGCAACAAATGAGATTTTGGGTTTAATTGCAGTTTGACTTGAAACATACCAGAGAGGTAGGTATTAGGATTGGCATGGAGGCCGACTGCAACAAAGGAAACAGTAATATGTGGCACATAAATGAACAAGAGGATATAAAGGATCCTTTTGGATTGATTCCACATTGCATATACCCGCAGGATCATGACCACTGTAATTTAAAAGCATGGTTAGGGGAAATGTAATCAGGGAGCATAGCAACTCACAATCAGCAGCAGCAAGGAATATAAGGAACCCCCAATCAGCCACCAGATAGATTGCAGTACCTTCAAAATATCCAAGCCTCATCCTAATATGCTAAAGGGTATTGAATTGGTACTTACACCTTTGAACTGTTATTAATACAGCTGACAACCAAAAATTAGATGCTTACATCTACCAAAAGACAATCATTAATGACACAAATGTGCAATGCAGAAAAACTCACATTTACTGGACCAGGCACAAAAGTACTACCAACTGAAAATGTTTCTGATCAGCTCATTTAATGTCCGAATTCAACTCTGAACACACCAAAGCCACCAAGACTTGGGAACATATTCATTGTTAGCTGTGTAACTTGATGCATTACAGAAATAATTAACCTACATAGCCCAAGTAAGACCAAGATAGCGGACCTACAGAACTGTCAATTCAAAACACATGCAATGGTGTGGCCCTGGGCCTTTATACACACCAGAACAAACACTGCAGAGATCCAGGTCCAGGGTTTCTGCTGTGAGACTGTAAGGGACTTGCTCGTTTCTTGATAATTGTTGCTTCCTCACCCAAACATAGTCTATCTTTAAGCATTGTCAGTCAACAAATGAGAAGTGCAGAGCAAAGTAAGTTAATAATAACATACCTCTCTTGAAAACACGAGGACTGCCAGTGAAGTGGTAGAATTCCATTTCTCATTTGAGTTCGAGATAAATAGCATGTACAAAGGCACTGCTCACCATAATCATATATGACAGCAGTGACAATCACGACTTTGTGGGCCAATAAGCTCAATCATTGTTCGAAGGTGTGAACGACCATACGGGACACATAGTCATTCATCTGGAGAAGTTCCAAAGTGGTCTGTAAGTCGGAAGACATGATAGGTATGCTGGCAGGGATGAACTGCAAAGTCGCAGAGAGGGAGGTTGGGGCTGGTTCAGCTTGCCAATTCCTGGCTGTTGTTCTCTATCTGGTGTTTTAACTATTCATTTCAAAAGTATTTGTATTTAGAACAAAGAGTTACGTACGACCCTTGGATATTGGAAAATTCCTTGATACGAGATAGAGGCATAATGTGGCGGATGGCAGTGTGGTGACCATCTTCGTTGTCTCGTGAGAAACAGTTGTCGCCGTGTACAAAGCATGGTACCGGTGACCGAGCACAGAACGAAACATTGCGATCGAAGACGGTTTTCACTCAGGACGACACCCTATCGTAAGCGTGGTGGCTAAGGGGCCTTGAGGCTACACCGACTTTCATCGTTTCTACCATCCGATCATTTCAAGGCCCCACTGCGGATCAAAAAAGGCTAGACTGTTGTCGATGCTCATTTGAACACCGTCAACGCTGATCGATTATCAACGCTCCTTCCCGGTCTGCACTTCGACTAGGATAAGCTGAACACAAAGATCGAGGGACTGACTCGTCCTAGAATCCCTCCCTTGAGCGAGCCACATCAACATACCCGTAAAACGTTGGGGTAGTAATGGCGGGGTAGCCAAAAATTTGATCGATGACGAAAATCAGCAGTGCCCCGCCATCAGTGACAACAGAACTCACCCTACTGATCATCCACGGCCACCTCATGTCAGTGGAAGAGCTGCGGAAGTAATGAGGAGGGCGGTGAGGGCCGCCTGGGCCATTGCTTCTATTGATCTGAACTGTGATCATCAAGAAGTGTGTTGCGGAGTTGAGTCACTAGGCGAGCATTGCGTGAGAGTTGAACAGGCTGTTGTGAGAACCAGGAAGAAGCGTCAGGTACATTCGAAATCTGACGTGACTATCGCGCACCATCAAAATTTGTGAGGACACTGAGGAGACCTCTCTTGCGTGCCAAATAGAGGTACCGGTACACCCACCTCGGGTCGAAGGTGGTGAAAGCGATTCACTGCTAATTCAAAGGTCTGCTTTTTTTTTGGCGCCAAGCTGATTGTTGCTTCCAATTCACATTTCTACAGGCATCGAGGTTTGTGTTCGACCGCAGCATACTATCAACATTCAAGGAGGAAAAATGCTATGTACGTTTCTTCATGAACCATGCCTCTCGGTCGACGAGAGGGCGAGGGTGGAAGACAACGGCGTGTAGGGGGAAAGCCTTTTTTGTGAGTGCTCCTCTTCTAGACTGGATCGGTGACGGTGACGGCGCTTCGGTTCTGACAGTAGAACTCTACCAGAAGCGTCACATATGAAAGGACGAGCTTGTTGGCTGTCTGAAAAGCACCATCGGTGCGATACTGGAAAGGCTCAGGGATTTGGGGTAAGTGTGTCAGTTCTAAGTAACGAGTTATACTGAAGTGCTTCACGACCACAGTCCTCGACGAGCCACTTGGGAAAGTCACAACCAACAACCTCGATCATTCGGATGTCGTAATCAAGTTTGTATTAATCGCCGAACCTCATGGAGATTGAGCAACACCAATGAGGAGGCAACCCGCGGTGCATCTTCGGATGCGTCACTGAGAATATTGAAAATATCTCCGATGATGTATTTCCGGGCGCCAGGCAACCATCTCTCTTCTAGCAGGTATCTGGCTCCAGATGCGTATGGGATGTCATCAAATGTTATCGATTCTGTTGAAATCCGGGATCGGTGAGGGTTACATTGTGGTATCAGGCACATACCGATGCTTGCGACGACATTTATCATGCCAAACACGATGACATCCGCATCAACGCGGCACCTTCCACGAAAGCACTGTTCAGCTCTTCGAACTTCAAGAGAAAATTCCACGTTTTCTCCAGCGCCGGTACCTCGACTAGGACGTCTGTACCAGGATCGACCATATACATATGATGCCTACGATTTGGGAGGCATCCATTCATTCGTTTTAGCGGCATTATCCGCGTGACACTCATCGCTGCCGGCTCCTGGCAAGTCTGCGATTGCTCACACGATCACTCGCCTATACGAGGGTCAACACAGGCTCGGCTCGTTGTATTGCTTCGCTCTAACGGATGCTGGAAGCGTAATCCGCAGACCTTTTTCAGTACGATTGCTATCGATATCTCTCACCGCCACCCCCCAGTTTCCAGTCTGAACTCTTCAACGATCCCTATCCCCTTTAGAGCAATTCGACCGCCCCCTCGTCCAACGCAGCCGAAATACTCACTGTGTCGGACCGCTGCTTGTGGTCATCGACGTTCTTGATGAGAACGGCGACTTGTCAAATCGCCAACTGCTCCTGTCCGCGTTCCTGAGCGGGTAGCTGATGCCTCATCTCCACTCCCCGATCACCACTCGTCCGGAACCTGACATTATCGTTGCACTGCCATCGGACCCTAGATCGTCCATATACAACTCGGAGACGTGGACCGACATGCCGTTGACGAAGATAAAACGAAGTTGATCCATTCCTAGTATGCCAGACTCGAATCTCGGTGGCCAAACGCGGAGTGGTGTCGATTTTTGGTCAACCATTCTGTTTGCACTTGATGAGCCATTATCCCCGTTGTCCTATCTGCGCTTTTTGACCAACACACGGAAATGGACCTCTTCATCGAGCCCATGAGACCGCTCCTGGATGGCGCCCTCAATTCACACAAGCTAATTCGCCCACTCCACATGTTCTTCCGCGACTTTTACTGGCGCAGCTTGACCTCATCCTACCTCTTCGTCATCATGTCCTCGGACGTTCCTTGCTCACGCGCATGCGGACCATGCTCAGGTTCAACATATGGGATGTAGCCTGAGAGGAGTCCCGAATCCGTAAGGCTTCCGTCCCTGCACGTCAGTAGTGCGTGTGGACAGTTATCAGCTCACCAACACCGAGGCCTTGCTTACGGATCAAATTTCGCGGGCCTCGAAGGATAGCCACCACGCATTCGCCAATCGGAGGCTGCAGAACAGCGATTATCGATGCCAAAAACGTAAGCTTCTTTTAACCAATCTATGTACTCGTGCTCACGCGGACCTGCGATTCACTGGTTAGAACGCGCACAGGTCCCAGCCCGATTTTATGCTTATGACTCCTGATCTAGAAGTGACCCCCCTTGTAAGAGTTTTTCGCCGCCGCATCATGATGTACAACACTGACTGGGTTTAGATGGAACTTCGATGGACTTGGCATCGCCGTTCAGCGGCGCCTGGTATGCGACCCTCTTATGCTGTGGGTCGAACAGAAGCAACAGAGATTCTTTTCAAGATGATCATTGCCTTTGGTGAGGCAGTCCGAATGAGCATGGGATTTTCGGAGTGGTGACTGGTGAGTCTCCTTATCACCGCTTTTTGTGTTGATCAGTCGAACCCTCGCCATCAGATTTCAGGATACGATATGTAGCGAGGTTCGAGACCGAGGGTGATCCTGCAATGAGGTTAGGAAACCACGAGGAAGCCATCAATCCGTACTCGGTCGCACCCTCTCTCGATTCCATCGCTCAGGGTTTCTTTCTCGAGTGAAGTAAGGCACGAGCACTATTAGCATTGTGGGAGGATGTTCTAAGGGATGCAAACAAGGTATGGCCTTTGTTTACTGCGTAGCTCTCTCCGTGCCTAGTCTCACCTGTCAGGCGATCGAGCTTGACCCCTCTACAACACTCGCCACAAATTCTACCTGGTATCGACGCGTGAAACCACCCTTGTAGAAGATGCTGCGTACTCGCTATTGAGATATTTTCTGTCCCGTTGACGGTAATAATAAAGGCAAAGGGGGCCGAGGGAACGACAATTTGGTTTCCCTTCCACAGCCCGCACGACTTACTCTCCAGCCCAAATGGCAACTCACACCACCCCAGCAAGCTGACTCAACATCAACATCACCTTCCTCGGCTCCAACTTCCACTTGGCACTTGGCATCCGTCCCCTTGCGACTCGTCGACACCATCCAGCTCGTTCACCGCAAACACACCCTGCATCTCATCCCAACCCACCCCGCCATGCCCATCCACATCCACCCCGACTGGCCATCTCAGACAAGGACCCAGCCAACCCGTTCCGGAGCGACTGCGCCGGCCCACCCGGATGCGAAATCGCACTCACTACCGTCGACCGCGAGATATTGTTAGGAAGGACGAGGAATGAGTTGGCACCAGAGATGATCCGCAATCCGTCCCGCTCCCCGAGCCTGTCGAGTATGTGGTTTTGCACTTCGGCGGCTTGACGACGCGTCATTTTTCTCCGTAGGCCCGGTCCAGAAACGCCACACGATCGAGGCGTCGCGTTCTGCGACAAACGAGTCCGGCGTACGTTCGGTGAACTGAGCAGTGGTCAGTCCAACGCCAACGGGATCGATAGTATGGGTGGACGTACGTAGTTGAGAATCTCGATACAGGGTCCTTTCCACCTCGTGTCGATCCACGCTGCGGGCGTCTTCTTGATTTTCCTCGTCTTGATAAAACACCCATTTTCCGCAACGAGGCCCACGCCGGGACAGCCACGGCAATCCTGTCGAGGACGCCTTTGACAGGTAATTCGCTCAATAACTACACTTTGTTCCATGGGTCGTCAGCAAAGTTTGAGTACGACGAGGGTTTGCTGCTTGGATTGCTTGAACAATGCGCTCTCGTAACAGATTCGTCTTGGCGGCATCCGGAACTGCGTAGTACAGACAAAGCAAGGTCTTACATCCGGGACCCAAAGCAGGACGCCCGCACACAACTGAGCAGTGACGCATCTTCAAATTGATGTTGTCGCGCAATCCGGACCGAACTTATCCAGTGCCGACCGAGTGTTTCGGAGTGAGACGGTCCTTGGACGCTGTCGATGGCGTTCTTGAGACCACCGTTGCAATGCGAGTTTGGCGCGGTGTGTCAAGGGTAGCCCTCACCGGGATGACGGAAGGAGCGAGACTGTTTGCGCTGAAGATGGGCGGTGTGCTGCACGTCGGCATGGCTTGGAGAACGGATTGTTTGCTCCTCATACTTCGAGATCAGAAGCTAGCTAGTCGTTTAGTTGTTGGTCATGGCGCGAGACTAGCCTGCGCCGCATCACACCACAACTTGAATAACGCTCTCCAAAACTCGGGCTACAACGTACTTTTCTTATCCAGCTTATCGTACACTTCAGAACACACCTCGCTATTCTGAACTATCACAAAAAAACTCGTCCAGAAGGCTCAAACTGGCAAAATCAATGGCATTTTCCCGGTAGATGAGCATGATTAGACCCATTGAATGGTACGTGGGTACCAGTGCTCTCTTATAGACCAGAACGACTCTGTCTGATTGATGGGATGCCGAATTCTGTAGCCTGTCATCTTGTGGTATCTGACTTCTACCTACCAGTGCAGTACTACAACACTGGGTTGTTCGGCTCCTTTGACAGGGAGAGGTATTTGGAAGCGACAAGAACGGAAAACCTGGATCTCGTCCTCCACTCCACGCAGACGCGCCACCTCCCAACTTTGAACGGGTCTGCTATTCTCGCATATTGACACGCTTACTCCCCCATCGCACACCTCGGCCACAACCAACCCTCACGCGCACATCCTGATCGCGATACCGCTCACAAGCGAGTCAAATGCTCCGCTCCCGTTCATCGCACGTTCAGCTATGCTTGCCCAGTCCGCGCGCTAGGCGACCAATCTAGAATGTACCCCGTCCTCGGTACATTCTTCCAAGGACCCGTTAGCGGCGAGGGAAAAACGACGCGCCGAAGCCCGATTAATGGCCTGTATGCACTTCTTTTCCCCTCCGAATACACGCTCCTTCGTAGCAGAACGCGCTTTCGACAAGGACCCATCGCTATACTCGCTTTCGCTGCAACAATTGATAGAAAACGACTACCCTATACCATCATGCATGGCAGACGTCTTCGACAAGCCAGACGGTTGGGTATAGAAACACCTCAGCCCGCCTCTGAATCCATCTTGCTCCTCCCACACGAGCGACAAATGCTCGCGGGTATGCGCCATTGGCTGCGAAATGGTGTGCCTTCACTTCTCTACTACAAGCCTTAGTACTCAACCCAACACAGTGTCTGATTGAACCCGGGTCCGCATGATCAAATAAGTTCGGCGTCGTCGTATACGAAAGCTGGTCAACCCGCCTAAACCCATCACCCACTACATGATAAAGTAAAGCTTTCCCACTCCTCTCGACGCACACTCACCATCCGGTCAGGCATCACCGAAGGATCCTCGCCACCGCCACCGCTACGACAACGCTTGCCGAGGCCCGAACACAACTCATCACCATCCTCTCACCCCAAGGCTGCCCCACCACCATCGTCGTCGGTCACTCCCTCGAATCCGACCTCGAGGCGCTCCGGATCTGCTACCCCCTCTGCATTGACCGCACTCAAGTACGCCCCCGGTCGACCACTCAAACCCGGACTCGCATCCAAGAAATGGTATGACTGCGAGATCCAGACAGGCGGCGATGGCGGACACGACCCCGCGGATGCGCGCGCCCGCGTTGATTTACTTTGGCCAAGTCCAAAACTGGGCCGGATTCGGCGAGTCCAAGGCCGACTATGAGAACATCTTTGAGCGCATGGCGAAGCGTGCGGCAGGGGCAGGGCGCTGTGAGAGCTGCCATCGTGGACCATAGGCATCCAGGCGTGATCCACGGCGCCAAGGCGACGACCACCATCGGGTGCGGGAGCAATCGCGAGCAAGACGGCCTGCTGATCCTGATCCAAGCGGTCCCCGCACACGAATTCCTCTTTGGGCGGTTTACCGCCATTGCGGACGCCATAGGCCGTGAGTGTGCATCGTTCGCACGTGTGTGTCCGGATTGATCGTTTTCATCTGTCAGGGTTACGCTGAAAGCGACGGTGGATGCACCGGTCGTGGTCGCCCCTCCGACAGAGGCGTCGCCAGACGCCCTCGCGATTGCGAAAGCCACATTGGACGCGCAACTTGTCACGCTCTACGCGTTCCTTCCGGCCTGCACTGCGGTGGTGATCTTGACCGGCCACTCGGTTCCGCGCTGGATGACGTCGCCCAACGCACGCAAGATCGCGTTTGAGAGAGTGGGAAGAAGGCGGAGGAATAGATTGATTCGAGTGTGGACTGCGAACGATGGGAGGGCGTTGGAGGAGGTCGAGACGGCCAAGCGTAGGTTGTTGTTTCTGGGGATCAAGTAGAACGATTCAATTAGGATTAAGACGACTCGACGCGGTCGGCGGTGAACGGCTCTTTGCTCAATTGTAGCACGCGACCGAGCAACTTTCGAATTTAGGTTGGCGGGAGTCGATTTGATTGTTGCAAGGACAAGGTTCGTCGGTCGTCCGAGGTGGCAGTGCTAAATTCGTTTAACAGACGAACCTCAGGGGGGCAAACAGTAAGTACTACTAGTGTGCATGCAGGGACTGCCTGTCCACATCGCCGTAGTAAACTGACCGGAAACGTCACACCTCCACCCTTCCAGGATGTGGAGATGGAAAAGATTGTTCGCACACCATTTCCCAACACCCTCCCCGTTCGCCTTTTCGAATGCGTTCAGATCGTGTCTATCGTTAGTCTCCCTAAGCCAGAATCAATACATCAGTGTTAGAAGATAGGCGTTCTAGTCTGTCATGTCGACACGCGCGTCGCACCGTTCGGAATAGCGGACATCAACACGACACAGGAGACATGAACTCTCTCTGGGATGAATTCTTTACATCTCATTCACCCCTGGCGGGATTACTCTCCTGGACCGCAAAGACGTGCAGACGGGTGCATTCTAACGTAGAGGACGACCTTGCGCCTCGCGCCACGCGCCACCACCCTCACCAACCACAGACGATATTTGTGACGAGGACCTCAACGACGCTTCCTGAAGCTGGATTGCTATTACTCCCTGTTCCTGCGCATATACCGGTACAGCCTAGACGGGAGCACGACGGCGTGTTGCACAGACACGCTCTTGGACAGTCGTTCGGTGCACTGTTGGTCACGCCCGCATCAACAGGCCCATGTGCGGTAGAACGTTACATGCGAATCACGGCTGATAGTATGATCACTATAAATTCAGAAAAACCATCTCGCTAGCTGACCGGTTTCCACACCAGGTCGTCTATCCTCCTGGAAAATCACGTTTCACCACAGAACAGATCTGCAATGGCAGCACAAGCTTGATCCCTACATTTCGATATTTCGTACACAACAACAACAAGAAATGCGGAAGACCAAGGTAAAATAAATATCCGAGTCAGCATTCAGAAACATGGACCATCCGCCCTTGCCCACTCAAACGTGACGCGTACCATCTCCCAACATCAGAGTCTCGAGTCAAATCGCCTCTGAGACATCCATTTCACCCTCCGCCACCTGTCCCTGCTCCTGTCCCGGTGCGATATGCGCCGCCATTAGCATTCTGATCAGATCGGCCACATTCGGTGACTCTTGGTCGCGCCCGCATCAACGGGTCCACGTACGGTGGTCCGGTTGCGGGCGAATCGCGGCTGATAACCGTGATCACGGTGCAAGTTCAGAATAAACCTCTCGCTGGCTGACCGGTTTTAACAACTTGAATAGGACATCTATCCTTCTCGAAAAACCATGTTACACCATAGAACCGTTCCTCAATTGTAGCACAAACTCGTGTGAGACGATCCCTATATTTCGTACACAACAGAAAAACGCAGAAGTGACGAGGCAAAGGTTTGCATAGGCACTAAAATAAATATCGATTCCGAGTCAGCCGCATCCACAAAAACTACCCCTCCTTGCCCACTTTCTGCACAAAAGCCACCACTCAAACCTGATGTGTACCATCTCCCAACATCTCGAGTCGAATCCCCACCGAGTCATCCACTTCACCCTCCACCACCTGACCCTCCTCCTGCCCCGGTGCGACATCTGCGAACTGAATCGCAGACACGGCCGCGTTTCCAGCGGAGACAGGTTGCGACAATACGCCGAATCCGGTGTCAATCCTCGGGCAACGACCATGGATGTCACGGTCATACAGCTCTCGCACGCTGATGATGAACCGAGGCATTATGGGACATAGAGTTGTATAATAAAGCAAGACCACGACAAGCTGTGAAGCACTGTTCAGTGTATTGATGTTCTGAAGCAAAAGCTGAGCAAGACAGTAAAATGTGTACCTATGTAGAAGTTCAGAGTGGTTAGTTTTTTGCAGGTACTTGAGAATAAGATGGGAAGGAAAGTGAGTGGAACTGAAAAAAAGGGATATGGGAAACATACACAAGGAAATAGTGAATTCCATCTTTTGCAAACAGCTGCATGTAGTGGTTAGGCAGCCACTGCCTGGTTGCTTTGTACATCATAACTGACTGCTTCAAGGTTGAGACAACAGCAAGAATTAAAAGCACAGCACCAAGAACCATTCGGAGAGCTGTAATGCACCACAGTAGTTGTAGTAAAGCATAGCCAGACTCAGGTGAAACATAGCAAAAAGCAACATCAATAGTAACTTGCACAACTGTGACTAGAGAAAAGGTGGTGGGAGCCATGAGGCCAGATATAAGATTTCACTGTAGCTTGCAGTTTGACTTGAGACATACCTGAGAGGTAGGTGTTGGGATTGACAGAGATGCCAACAACAACAAAGGAAACAATAATCTGTGGCACATAAATGAACAAGAGGATATAAAGGAGCCTTTTGGATCGATTCCAAATTGCATACATCCGCAGGATCATGACCACTGTAATTTAAAAGCATGGTTAGGGGAAATAAAATCAGGGAGCATAGTAACTTACAATCAGCAGCAGCAAGGAATATAAGAAACCCCCAACTAGCCACCAGATAGATTGCAGTACCTTCAAAATATCCAGGCCTCACCCTAATATGCTAGAGGGTATTAAATTGGTACTTACACCTTTGAACTGTTATTAATACAGCTGACAACCAAAATTTAGAGGCATACATCTACCAAAAGACAATCATTGATAACACAAATGTGCAATGCAGAAAAACTCACATTTACTGGACCAGGCACAAAAGTACTACCATCTGAAAATGTTTCTGATCAGCTCAGTTAATGTCTGAATTTAACTCTGAACATACCAAGGCCACCAATACTCAAGAACATATTGATTATTAGCTGTGTAACTTGACATGCATTTCAGCAATAATAAACCTACATAGCATAAGAAAGGCCAAGATAGCGGACCTACAGATCTGTCAATCCAAAAAATACATGCAATGGAGGGAACCCCTAAGTCATTATACATACCAGAACAAACACTGTGGAGACCCAAGTCCAGGGTCTATGCTGTGAGACCATAAGGGACCTGGTGCTTGCTTGATAATTATTGCTTCCTCACCCAAACATAGTCTATCTATAAGCATTGTCAGTGAACAAGTGAGATGCAGAGAGCAAAATAAGCTGATAATATACCTCTCTTGAAAACACGAGGGCTGCCAGTGAAGTGGTTGGATTCTTTCAGTTTGAGAAGAATATCATGCACAAAGGCACTACTCGCCATAATCATATATGACAGCAGTCACAATCGCAACTGTGTTGGCCAATAAGCTCAATCATTGATCGGAGGTGTGAACGACCATACGGGATACATAGTTATTCGTCTGGAGAAGTTCCAAAGTGGACTGTAAGTCGGAAGACATGCTAGCAGGGATGAACTGCAAAGTCGAAGAGAGGGTGGTTGTGGGTGGTTCAGCCTGGGAATCCCTGGCGGTTTTCCTCCAGTGTTTTAACTATTTCGTTTTGGGAAGCACCGGCACCGACAACAAAATTTATGTGATCCTTAGATGTCGGACAATTACGTGATACAAGATGGAGGCGTGATGGGGCGGAAGGCAGTCCGAGAGCATTCGCAGAAAACGTACGCACTGGCTGCACTGAGCACCTGTCGAAAATTTGCAGTCAATCGATGGTTTTCATGCAGGATCATGATCACATCGCCTTCCTGTCGTATGCGTGGCAAGTAAGAAGCCTTGGAGCTCCACCAGCTTCCATCTTTCGACTGTCATCCGTTCATGGCCCTACTGCGGATCAAAAAGGCTAGACACTATTGTCGATGCTCATTTGAATCGTGAGCGCTGATCGATTATCAGCGCTCCTTCCACGTCTGAAATCCGAATAGGATGAGCTTCCGTGACTTTTACTGGATGAACAGCGCAGCTCGACCTCATCATACCTCTCCATCATCTTGTTCTCGGACATTCCTTGCTCACGTGCATGCGGACTGTGTTCAGGCTCAACATATATGATGTAGAGGAGAGTCCCGAATCCGTAACGCTTCCGTCCTCCACGTCAGCAGTGCGTGTGAACAGTTATGTATCAGCTCACCAACACCGATCAGGCCTTGCTTACGGTGGCTATCCTTCGAGGCCCGCGAAATTTCATCCACGCATTTGCCAATCGAAGATTGGAATGCCACAGTGGGTGATATCGACGTTCTTTTATTCATCAGGGTATGCATTCCGCCGTATTTCTACTACTTCTCAGCCTCTCCAAGTCAATCATCTTGTATGAGGACACGATGATAATGCGTGTTCATGAGTTGATTGATGCTGCGGATGGCAAGTCAATGGACTACTCTGTCCTCGCACGTGTACGCTACAAGATGATACTCAGGGCACTACTGATGTTTTCCGCAGAGCCAGATGTATTTTCGTCGTAGAATCGCGTGGATAGAGCGAGGCCACCACGAGCCATCTGATCCACTGGTTAGAACGCGCACAGGTCCCGGTCCGATCCTATACTTATGACTCCTGATCTAGAAGTGATCTCGCTCGTGAGAGTGTTTCGTCGTCACCTCATAACGTACAAGACTGACTGGGTTCAGATGGAACTTCGATGGATAGACTTGGCATCGCTGTTCAGCCGCACCTAGTATGCGAGGCTCTATATTCTGTGGGTCCAACAGAAGCAACAAAGACTCTTTTCAAGATGATCATTGTCTTTGGTGAGGCGGTCCGAACGAGCATTGGGTTTTCGGAGTGGTAACTGGTGAGTCTCCTTGTCGCCGTTTTTTGTGTTAATCAGTCGAACCCTTACCATCAGATTTCAGGATACGAAATGTAGCAAGGTTCGAGACTGAGGGTGATCCTGCAATGAGATTAGGAAACCACGAGGAAGCCATCAATCCGTACTCGGTCGCACCCTCTCTCGACTCCATCGCTCAGGGTCTCTTTCTCAAGTGAAGTAAGGCACGAGCACTATTAGCATTGTGGGAGGATGTTCTAAGGGATGCGAACAAGGTATGGCCTTTGTTTACTGCGTAGCTCTCTCCGTGCCTAGTCTCACCTGTCAGGCGATCGAGCTTGACCCCTCTATAAAATTCGCCACAAATTCTACCTGGCATCGACGCGTGAAACCACCCTTGTAGAAGATGCTGCGTACTCGCTATTGGGATATTCTGCCCACCAGCTTCCACTTGGCACTTGGCGTCCGTCCCCTTGCGACCCGTCGACACCGTCTCTGCATTATCCAGCTCGTTCAACCGCCTCAACAACTTCTCGTCTCGACCCAACCTATCATGCCCACCCACATCCTCGTCACCATCCCATCCCGACTGGCCATCTCAGACAAGCACCCAGCCAACCCGTTCCGGGGCGACTGCACGAGCCCACCCAGTGCAAAATCGCACCTACTGTCGTCGACCGCGAGATATTGTTCGGAAGGACGAGGAACAAATTGGCACCGGAGATGAGCTGCAATCCGTTCCGTTCCCTGAGTCTGTCGAGTATGTGGTTTGCGCTTCGGCGGCTTGACGATGCGCCAATTGGCGATCGGGACAGTCCTCCGTAGGCCCGGTCCAGAAACGCCACACGATCGAGGCGTCGCGTTCTGTGACAAACGAGTTCGGTGATCAGTGATCAGTCCAAAATACACGGGATCGGTAGTATGGGAGGACGTACGTAGTTGAGAATCTCGATACAGCGCCCTTTCCATGTAAAGTTTGAATTCGCCACCATGTCGATCCACGTCGCGGGCGTCTTCT
>JBBPNE010000341.1:0-26197 GCA_038090735.1 Xerocomellus amylosporus | reverse complement strand
CATATTGTGGACCCCGTGAGAATGCTTTCAAGCATGTAGTCATAATGTCCGTAGAAGATCCAGCGTACATTCCTTTTACAATTTCCGTCAAACGTCACTGTTTTAAGTGCCTAACTTGGGCGTGTACTCTGAATACGAGCAGATAAAAATCGAAAATATATATGAGGAGGTGGGTTACCTTCTTCTCAATCTGCATAAGTGTACCGAGGACTGTACCATGCTTTGTTGAAGCTGTAGGAAATGTTTATTGATTTTTTTGCATTACCGGTGCAATGATAGTAAATGGGTGTCGCGCGTTGCAAGACAGTGTTGTAACGTAACACGGCCGCATGAACTCAAATCAGGGTGAAACCAATTCCCTTCCCTTTTCGTCTGTCCAGAAGGGGTTCAGAACCCCCTGGGCCTCGTGACCTCGGCTAACCTGGTTCTGTCAGATAGGCCGGCCCCGGCCCTGGCCAGTGGCTCGTCCTCACTGATCTGAGGCACACAAAAGTGGTCCTGTACCAGTCTTGCCAATCTGCAACTGGGGACGCCACGAAAACTACGCGGCTGGCATGACCTATATGCACTTTTTTGGGCCGCTCAGATGCTAGCCACATCGGCCGTTAAAGAGTCCGCACGCGATCACGTTACTCGTCAACTTTCAAGCAGATAGGCTGACTAGTTTTCGAGAAAAAACGTTTTCGTAGGACCCTTAAGTGTTTTGTATCAACTTTTGAGAGCTCTGATTGGAGGACGAGCTCACGTTCAAGTGATGACGTTATAAAGTGTCCTCCAGATCCGGGCCTGTGTTAACAGATATCCCGATCGACATTACCGATCGGGATCGGAATGATAGGGGCCCCGTTTGCGGCACAACTTGACATGTTCCCTATCCGCCAAACCTTTGTAAATCGGCCGGAACAATCTTTCTAGTTCTGCGCAAGACCGGTTGGCGAATTGAATGGTGACCACTGGACCCGCACCATGAGGCAGGTCTCACTGACGGGCGGAATCCAAACCTTGTACGTCACGTCAATTATGCGAGGCGGAGTTATCATGATGCATAATAAATAGCTGATGCTGGGGGGTTCTTCTCGTCGTTCGTGAATCGCCAAATTGAATCAGACCATCCATCCAAAGGTTCGCCTCTTAAACCATAGACTTGGAGCAATTCGAATTGTGATGTCTTATCTCTCAGATTTTTCTTTCCGACTTTTAGGCAGATGGGAAACTTTGACGTTGTCTGGCGAGGTGATGGCAACCCAGAACGAACGATCCATGCGCTTCTCAAGATCGTTCGGGACAACTTCAACACGCAGTATGCATCCCAAGCGGCTTCGCTCGTTGAATTCCGTGACGCTGTCTCGATGCACGGTGGTACCGAGGTCGACGCCACCCTGCTAGCGGATTTCCGGTCCCATGTCCCACTCTCGGACTACGACTCGTACAAGCCGTTCGTGGACAAATTTAACGTACAGCCATGCAAGGAAGAGGACGTCGCGAACATGTTTTCCCCTGGACTACCAGACTTTTTGGCACTTTCCAGCGCGACATCTGGAACGAATTCAAAGATTTGGCCGAAATACAATCACCACGCGGGACTAAAGACCTCGAGTCGCCCATCGCCTGATCCAAATAACAAGGGTCTGCGGGCTGCGCTGATATTCACGGAATATAAGGATGTCAAGGTGATTGAACGTGCGCTCGGTGACGTGGTGCAAAGGATCCCCGTTTGCACTGGAATAGGGGGAGTAATGCGTAGAAGTCTTGGACGGTACACCGATGATGAAAGCTCGATGTCCCTCACCAGCACGTTTTTTTTTCCATCCTGTCCCCGACGATGCAGGCTAATGTCCTGCGCATTCTAGTTCCAGGCCACGCCGCACCATGGGCAGCGACCGTGATCGGATACTTTCCATCCTTTCTGATCATTCACGGTCTCTTCTTCCTGGCACACAGAGACGTGGACAAATTCTTCGCAGCGTTCACGACGTCGTTCGTTGATCTCATCCGCCACATTGACGAGCATTGGGACGTGCTCTTATCTTGCATCAGGGATGGTAGACTCCCTGATCTGGAAGGCATCGATCATGTTCGAGAGTACTTGCAGGCAAGTCAGAGGTCAACGGATTTGATTGTGGTTACCTGAAGCGTTACGCAGGCTCACTTGCATGCCGATCCCGAGCGCGCAGCAGAACTGCTTGAGATCGGGCCTCCGTTCTCCTTTGAAGGATGGGTCGCCCGCGTTTGGCCCAAGGCGAACGAGCTTTTGGCGGTATGCAGTGGCCAGTTTGCTACTGTACTTCCCAAGGTGTGTGGTCGCGTGCTCTCCGATGATTGTGATCGATTGAAGCGTCTCATCCAGGTGAGGTCCATTCTCGGACCAAATGTCACCATCCGTTGCGTTGGATATGGTTCAACGGAGGCCGCGATTGGGGCTCCGTATGGTGCAAACATACTGGATGAATTTGTTCTTCAGAGTGATGACATTGTCGAGTTCTTGGATCTCTCTCTAGATGGCACTCATGAAAACCTCCGCCAAGCAGTCAGTATTTGACCTTGCATGTTAGAGCTCTGAATGTTCGCTAATCGTAGCGGTGACGCAGTGGGAAGTGGAAGTGGGCAAATACTACGAGCCGATCTTGACGACTAGGGATGGCTTGTGGCGATATCGACTGGGTGATGTTCTCTACATCGTCGGGTTTGCACCTGGGAGTAAATCCCCATTATTCAACTACTCGGGAAGGAGATGGTCAGTATCACCGTTCATACGCACTGGTCATGACCTCTGACGATTCTTTGGGTCAGGTTGACGATTCGCTCACCGTCCATGCAGGTCACAGATTATCAGCTCCTAGCAGCCATTCAGGCATTCAGCTCGGAGGATACAGTTCGAGTGCAAGAATTTACGACCGTGCTTGACGACCGCACGCTGCTGCCTACCTTGGGCTTCTTTATCGAACTCGCGGGACCGCTCGGTACGTCGGCGTGTTTGACATGTGGTATGATGGACGAGCGGCCACTCACCAATCCCATCGTACGATAGGGCCGAACGCGCACCAGGCACCGCAAAAACTATTCAATACCCTCGTTGCCACCAACAGCGAACACCAGCGTGCGCTCGAGGCCGGGCGGATTCGGATCCCAACGATCCGGATTGTGAAGATGGGCACGTTCGCGGAATATCGTCAGTGGAAAGGCGAGAATGCAAATATCGCCCCGGGACAGATCAAAGTACCGCTGATCTTGCTCAATCCAACCGTGCAAGAGTGGATTTTGGAGAGGGTTATTCAGGAACTGTGAGATGTCTCTTGAAACGGGTGAGGGTCAGAGGAAGATCAGTGTATATAGCTGGTTCGTTACTGTTTGTCTGTGAAGGTCTGAGTCTGAGTCATGTGTCAAACTAGGGAACGCCTGGTCTCCCGAAACCCTTCAACGATTCGGTCCTACACGCCAGTAACAAGAAGCAGTGTATTATCATGAAGAGGGAAGGACAGCACTCGGGGTATGGGAATTATATGATCGCTGCAAATCTCGGCTGGTTGGGCATCAATGAGAGCGTACTCAACAGGTCGTCTGCAGTACTGGAACCAGCCGTGTTCGACTGAACCACAGTGGCGGCCTCAGCTTGCAACGCTTCATCTACCATTACAGGTTCCATGAACGAGTTTTGGACGACCTGAGCCTGCCTGATAACGTTGTTCAGCCTTTGCGACTGTCTCTGAGATATTCATGGATAGCACTTGGCTGCGTGAGTCGGAACAGCCTGAGGGCTGGCATTGATATCGATCTGGAGCCCGTAGATGTCTACGCACCAAGCCCGTCAACTATCAAAAGGTTGATTAGGTACAATACAGACGTACGATTTCTTTGTACGCCGGGGTATGGAAGTAGATTACCTGCAAAAGACCCTGAGGACGCAAGGATGCGGGAAGGGGGGTCGACAGCATCAGATTGACAAGGTTTTGAGAGCCCACCTTCCAGGCTGGCAGTGCTCGAGCATTTCAACTACTCACGCACGACCTTTTTCACTAAGTTGCATCCACTTATATCACGCCACGTAGCTTGTAGTAGGAGACCAACAGCGACTCCGAGTGATGTTGGAAGCGAAGAATTGAAGGTAGCGCGGCGCTTGACAGGCCCCGGTCCCAGATTTTTTTTCGTCGAGCTCACATGTCGGGAGTTACCAGTTCCGAGTCGATCGGAAAGTTGGCACATGAATGGACCATGGAACGGGGCCATCCACAATGGTCGCTGAATGGTAACGGGATCGTAACTCACATGGACAAGTCATGGTTCATGTAATTCAACCAATATTTCTTCAGCACAAGCTTTGCCAGTGGTTCAAATTCCTGGAAGAGACATCGAAACGACAGAACCAGCGTCTTCAAGTGGATCATCGATCAAGAACACATTCTACGTAATCATGGCCCGCATATGTGTGGCATTGTTTACGTTCGCTTCCTGGCTTGCTTCTTCAAGTGCATATTCTCAGGTGTTGGTCCGATCGTGGTTGGACGTTGCGCGTCGGTAGCTCTCCGACCATTCTCTCCAGCTGGTAATTTAGTTTCACCCTGACTTGGACGAACGGCGGAAATCATAAAGAGAGGGTGGTCCTGCTCACAAGTTTTGATGGCGCGATGACCCTTGAATCAACCGCGCCAGATCCCCAACTCGGGCTACCTCATGATTCCCCCTCGTTCCGTCATCCTCGGGCTTAACGCGGAAATGCGCAACCATTGACAGGTCCAGCACTCGGGCAGTGTTGGCCGGGGCTTGGCCCGCTCAACGCCGCGAGTCGGCCCGCGACATGCGTCTTAATCATCACGGTTCAAATCACCGTTGATAGAATCAACGGCCCGGGAAGTTAACCTCATCACTTCTGCGGCTCCTCCACTGACGTGAGGTGACCGTATATGATTGATAAGGGGGTGAGTTCTATGTTATTAGTAGCGAGGCACCGCTGGTTTTCGTCATCAATCAAATCTTTGGGTACTCGGCCATTACGGGTTTCAGGACATCCCATTCGAAGTGCAGACGTGGAAGGGGCGCTGATAATAGATCGGCGGCGATGTTTATACAGCCTTTTTTTAATCCACGTCAGGGCTATGACTCGGAAATGATCAAATGGTAGAAACATGAAAGTCGGTGTAGCGTCAAGTTCAAGGTTTCTAACTGGCTACGCTTGCTGCGAAGGTGACGTGATCATGATCCTGAATGAGAGCCATCTTCTGACTGCAAAGTTTCGACCTGTGCTCGGTGCTGCGTACGCGACAACTATTTCTGCGCAACAACGAGGACCCGCCCGCATTACGCCGTCTCGTATGTGTAATTGTTATTAAGGAACATACGTGAGTCTCTGCTCCGAAGCCTTCCCGATATAAATAGTTAAAACACTGGGTAGATGATAACTGCCAGGGACTCCCAAGACTGAACCACCCACAACCACCCCCTCCTCCACTTTTCTATTTTTTGTGCCTGCGTATCCATCATGCCTCACACTTATGGCTTTCAGTCCAGTTTGGAATATCTCGAGATGACCAACTGTGTATCCCGTACGGTCGTTCACACCTCTGATCAATGATCGATCTTATATAGACTAACACAGTCGTGGTTATCACTGCTGTTGTATATGACTATGGTGAGCAATACCTTCGTGCATGCTGTTCTTCTCAAACTGAAATGAGAATTGGAATCCTACCCCTTTACTGGCAGTCCTCATGTTTTCGAGAGAGGTATATTATTAACTTATTTTGCTTTCCGCACCTCATCCGTTGGCTGACAATCCTTAAAGATAGACTATGTTTGGGTGAGGAAATAACAATTATCGAGCGGGGACCAAGTCCCTTATGGTCTCACAGCACAGACCCTGGACTTGGGTATCCACAATGTTTGTTTTGGTGTGTACGATGGCTTTGGGGTCACTCCATTGCACGAATTGACAGCTCTGTAGGTCCGCTATCTTGGACCTACTTGGGCCATGTTGGTTTATTTTCTGGAATGCATGTCGAGTTACACAGCTAAATGATGTGTTCTCAAGTCTTCTCAGCCTTCGTGCGCTCGTTAAATTCAGAAATTAATTGAGCTGATCGGATACATTTCAAGGTGATACTACCTTTGTGCCTGGTCCAGCAAATGTGAGTTTTTCTGCGTTGTGCCTTGTCTGTCGTTAATTATTGTCTTTTGGTAGACGTATGCATCTAAATTCTGCTGTCGGGCATATTAATTGATAACACATAGGTGTAAGCACACTATGTCACTTGTCCTCTACAATATCAATATGAGACATGGATATTCTGAAGGTACTGCAATCTATCTGGCAGCTACCTGGGCATTTCCTATATTCCTTGCTGCTGCTGATTGTGAGTTACTATACCCTCTGATTTCATTTCCCCTAACTATGCTTTTAAATTACAGGGGTCATGATCCTGCGGGTGTATGCAATGTGGAATCAATCCAAAAGAATACTTTATTTCCTCTTGTTCATTTATGTGCCACAGGTTATTATCTCCTTTGTTTTTCAAAGTATCTATGCCAATCCCGATACCAACTTCTCAGGTATGTCTCAAGCTAAATTGCAAGCTAAACTGGGATCTTATATATTGTTCCTTATACCAGTCGCAGTTGTTCAAGTTGCCGATGTCACTTTTTGCAATGTGTCATTCAACGTTTTTCCATCCTACCTACTATGGGGCATCACAGCTCTCCGACTTGTGCTCAGTGTTACACTTTTCATTCTAGCTGTCATCTCGACCTTGAGACAGATGTTTGTGTTATACAAAGCAACAAAGCAGTGGCAGCCTAACCGCTACATGCAACAATTCACGCAAGATGGAATTCTTTATTTTGTTGCGTATGTCTTCCCTTTGTGCCTTCTTTCATTACTGTCACACCCTCCTGCCCATCTTACTCTCGATTGCCTGCAAAAAACTACTAACCGACTCTGCACTTCTAGGAATATAATTTACAATATCGCCGTGGTTTGGCTCCAAACCAAGTATACATTGAAGAGCATTTTAATGCTTATCCTGACCTTGCTTTATTTTTTGGCTTTATGCCCCATAATGCCTCGGTTCATCATCAGCGTGCGAGAGCTGTACGACCGCGACGTCCGTGCTCGTTGGCAGGGGATTGACACCGGATTCGGCATGATATCGCAACCCATTTCCAGTAGAAACGCGGCCATGTCTGCGATAGAGTTCGCGGAAGGCGCCTCGGGGCAGGAGCGGGGTGAAGTAGATCACTCGGAGGCGATTCGACTCGAGATGTTGGAAGGCGGTACCCGTCAGGTTTGAGACTTTGAGTGGGGGACTTTTTTGCGTAGAAACTGGGAAAGAAGTGGTGGCTGACTCGGATAACTTTACCCATGCAATCACTTGTCTTCTGAGTTTCCCGTACGAAATGTAGAAAATTGTCTCGAGCGAGCTTGTGCTGCCTGTGCGGATCGGTTCTGTGCTGTAAATGTTTACATGGATGACATGTGGCTATCGTAGAGTACTAGAAACCATGCTTATGGGCCGCGATTCGCCTGCAACGGTCCGTCGCACATGGTCCCTTTGATGGCGGCGTGACCAAGAGTGCGCCGAACGCCTGTCCAAGAGTGTGACTGGGCGACGAGCTGTCATGCTCGCGTCTACGCTGTGTCCATTGAGACCGGCGTTGTGGCTGAGATGGGCGAGAAAGTCGGGGAGCATGCCTGGTATCAAGAGCATAGTGACTCGCGCATTTCGTCGATACGTGAGGACAAAACCCAGTTGGGAGGTTGTGTGTCTGCGATCAAGGGGGGGCGAGATCACGCACGTTCTGGTGTGTCGGCGGTATGAATACGAGACGAGCGAGGCGGACTCACATCGATGTGAATGGCGTCTTTCCTCTTGACGATATTGTTATCACGTACATGAATCGTGGCATCGATACCTAGAGAACGACATCACGGTTCGGTCATTGGACATGAAACGGACGCACGTCATGTCTTGCCTCACGTTTTCCGGACTTTCTGGACTTCCACGCGACTACTTGGCGTTGTGTGATTCGGCGTCGGGTTGGGCCTTTGGTTTCTTGTGTTACAACGAGGGAGCGGTGTCATGGGGTCGCTTCATTGCTGAGCGGGCACAGCGACGGGCGACGAGGCGCGACGGAGGACCCCTGGGGTGATCACGTAGTGCGCAGCCCTGCATTATCCACCCAGGACATCGTTGGTCTGACTGGTTCAGAGGACCTAGAGCCTACCATTGGGCGTCTGCACCATGCCAATAGCAGAGATCAGTTTCCGTTCTTGGCGAAGCCTTCCGAGTGGCAACGGGATCGTAACTCACGTGGACAAGTCATATCCTGTGGTTCTGAATCATGTAGCCCGACCAATCAGTGCGAAAACGATCCTTCTTCAGTACACTGTGGCTTGATTCAATTTCCTGGAAGAGACATCGAAATAACAGAATCAGCCTTCAAGTCGTTGATGATGAACAAGTAGTATTCCAACCTGAGTGCGCAATTAAACCATGGGTGCACCATGCCTCACAGTGCGTGGGGCATCATTTGCGCTGGCGTCCCTTGCTTCTTTGCTCAGGCGTTGAACTTTCGTCCGTTCGTTGTTGGACGTACGTTACGCATCAGCGGTCGCTCCGCACTCTCCGACCGTTCTCACCAACTCGAGAGCTATTTTACATTGAGAAGTCGAGGGCCACCGCGACGGCAACAACAAGAAGGATAGGCAAGTGTGCATTGGAATGAAGGTAGCCGTTAAGCGCCCAGAGAGAATTATTGGTGTGTGAACTGATTATCCATAGCGACACGTGTATAAAACGCGCATCCTCTTTTTTTCACCATGATACCTGGTCGATGATGTTTTCGAAGATAGGCCGGTGGTCAAGGAATGGTGCGTACCTGGCCAGGCGAGATATTGGAAAGTGCGATACTGATGGTGACCCAAGAGTCGGGCGGGGACCGTCGCTACTCCGGTACGAGAGGGTTAAAAACGGTCGAAATCGATGGTCGAGACAATATATGGTCAGTTGCATTCCTCGGTGATGGGAAGCACATCGTGAGCGGTGGCAAGGAAGGGAGGATTCGACGCTGGCGAGTGGAAGATGGCGCGGAGGTGGGGACGCCAATGGATGCGGGGAGTACCATTGGCAGCCTCGCAGTGTCACGAGATGGAAAGTGGATCGTCAATGGGACGGGTGCTTATCGGGTGACCATGTGGAACGCCGTGGCGGAGAGCCACTCGAAGGTGAACGAGTTCAAAGGACACAGCAGCTATGTATACGCGGTGGACGTCTCCCCAGATGCCACAAGAATCGCAACAGGATCGGACGACGGCACTGTCTACGTCTGGTCGCTCCCGGCTGGCCAGCGACTGCTCGCCCCCGTGCCAGGCCAGCGTGGCACTAGTGGCAACTGCGTGGCCGCGGTCAAGTTCTCACCCGACGGACACCTGATTGCCATTGCAACGTGGAACCACTATTCCATTCAGATCTACGACAGTCAGGACGGTCGCCGCCTCGTTGACGCCCCAATCCAAGTCGGCTCGTCATTCAACCAGTCCCTCGCCTGGGCCTGCGATAGCAAGCAGCTCTTTGTCCTGTCTTACGATGGCCACATCAACTGTCTGGACGTGTCCACCGGTACGACACTCTCGAAATGGTCCATTCACAGTAGCAACAATGCCAAGTCCATCGCCCTGTCAAGCAAGGGCACGTTTATCGCAGCGTCTGCCGGATCATCGGTCTCGTTCTGGGACACTACGACACGCAAGCGAATTGGGTCTGTTGTGCAGCATCCAACTGACGTCGTGTGCATGACCATTTCGGCAAACTACGACCTTGTGATCGGTGGAGACAAGACAATCACCCTGCGGAATCTCTGTGATGTGGTTCCCTCGTCCTACTATGAAGATGTAAGTGCGCTTACATCAAAGACTCGATACGTCAGATGGTTTCCTAATCAAAGACCGCTTTTTTGACTGTTGCAGATATTCCGTCAGCAGGAAATACAGCGCATGAGGGTTGAAAATGCTAAACTCGAAGAGTCCCTTCGTGGACAAGAGTGCGACTCAAGTACGTTTGTGAGCTCCTGTCTCTCATGTCACTGACATGGCCATTAGACAGCAAAATATCGCATCTCGAAAGAATCGTCCAAGAACTGCGTACCAAGCTCGCCGATTCCCAACGCGCAGCCAGCCAGAACGTGGATACCCTGAATGAAACCATAAAGTCACTTGGTGCAGGCGACGAGAGCTCGAGTGTGTCCATCGTCACCCTGACTCACATTTCGCTGAAATTCACGTTCATTAGATAGAAAAATCGCGTATCTCGAGGAAACCGTTGAGGAGCTCCGCACGCAGCTTGCCGACTCCCAACGTAAAGTCCATGAAAATGATAGCCTCATCAAGACCCTTCATGCCGTCCTTCGTGCTCACGAGCGGCAACATCACTGCGAAGCCTTGTATGCTCAAGGCCGCATACATGATGCTGCAGAGTCTCTTATCGAGATCTCGATTACGGGAAACAACGAGGTGAGACCCAACATGCGGATCGTCGACTGGGTTACCGGTGGGTTTTGCGTAGAGGGTTACGACAGAGTGTATTCAATCCCTCCCATCAGAGTTTACGCACCGATGCATAACATCACTGGAAAGCATTGGGAACGAGGCATCGAAGATCGAGGAATATGACCAAGCACTTGCAGCCTACTCGATCGCGTTGTCTCTCGGTCCCTCGAACCCGAACGCTGTACTAATCAAGTGGGCGAGCACGATGTTGGCTCGTAGCTCAGTGGACGAAGCGCTAGGTGCTGCTGAAAAGGTATGCTTTACATGATGGTCTAGAGCAAGACATTAACTCTCTCCCGTCCCAGTTTGAGCTTCCGAGGTTCCTCATCTATCAGACGCTCTGTGATGTTCTTGAAAGGGACGGTCACATCACGGAGTCAATCCAGTGTTTCCGACAAATGGAGAGCGAGCTAGCAGAGGACACGAGTATACACACCGAGCGAGCGGCGTGGGAACTCGGTGAGGGATTCCAAAAGTGACGCAGCCAGGGCTAATTCAAACATTTCCAATAGACTTTCGAGCGCGCTGCGTTGTGAGGCTGGAGAAATTGGGCGACACCGCGGTGGAATCTAAGAACCACGACGAGGCCATTGGGTGCTACTCAAATGCGCTGTTACTCGATCCGATGCATCTCAGCGATATTCTCGTTAAGCGTAGCAAAGCCCGAGCAGTGATGGGTTCATGGGAGGAGGCACTGATCGATGCTAACAAGGTATGGAATGTATTTCATGTCACACCAAACGGAACTCAATGATCCGTATCCGTACTATTCAGATTATCGAGCTCGACCCATCATCTTATAAGGGATACGAGAGGAAGCATGCCGCATTACACGGGATGCGGTGTCACAGCAAAGCATTCAAGGAATTCGAGACAATGCTCTCAAAGCTCGAGCATTCAGCTAATCCACACATTCGCGGTGCGCCAATTTACTAGTATTGCACAACAACAAGTTTTGATTGATTTTGGACAGAACTTCGTCGTCAGTATGTCGATGCAACTCCCACGATTCAAAAGGTGATCGAGAAGACTATCCGCCACATGCCACGTGTGCTCATTGACACCACTACTGGTCGTCTCCATGACAAGACGCAGCAAGCAGCCGCTTTCAAGGAACTCCCAATCTACGATGAAATGCGGTCCTCAATGACTGCTCGGCTCGACGACACACGTATTTCGACAGAGGTGAAGAAGTTCTACCGATATGTGATGTTCTCGCACAGGTGGCAGGCCGATGAACCGATATTCCAGCAAGTCGAGAAAATTTCCATCTACACGCTACCAGCGTCTCCAGCCTACAGCAAGCTGCAAAATTTCTGCACGCTCGTGGGCACTCTTCGCTTCGAGTGGGCCTGGAGCGACACATGTTGCGTGAACCAGCTCGACAGGGGGGTTCAGCAAGAATCTTTGGTCGCCATGTTCAGGTGGTATCGTGGCGCGTCCCTCACGGTCGTCCACCTTCTCGGTGTCCTGTCAGAGACACAGGAAATTGGCTGTCTTTGGAGGAGCATCTGGAACACTCGCGGGTGGACATACCAAGAATACGTTGCTTCCGAGGTTGTCCAATTCTACACCGAAGACTGGAAGCCATACCTTGGATTGGACATCTTCAACCACAAAGAATCGCCTATAATCCTTTCGGAGATGGAACAGGCAATGCATCTTGCGAGACAAGAGTTGGCCACCCTTCAACCAGGCATAGACAGGGTGCGCGAGAAGCTCTACTTGGCTTCTATGCGTCATACGACTCGCGAGGAAGATATTGCCTACTCATTGTTCGGCATCTTCAACGTCGCGATCCCGGTCATATATGGCGAGGGCAATCAGGCAGTCGGTCGCCTCCTGGAGTATATCCTCACACGTTCGGATAATGTCCTACTTCTCGCGTGGACTGGGAGCTCAGGTAGTCACCACAGCTATCTCCCCGTTGATCTCACGGTCTACAACCAAATCGTGCCACCGCATGTTCCACAACCCGTTGAGACAGCGGAGATGGATAGCATGGTCACGGCATTGCGCTCGTCCCTTCCTGACCTTTCCCTGGCCGTAGCGCTATACGAGCGGCTTTACGATCTTCCCCCACTGTCGCTCCTCGCTGGTCGACTGAGACTTCCTGGCATTGTTTTCCGCCTCACAGACCTCGTCCCTCTCCCGAAATCAGATTGCGAGTCCGACCTCCCTGTTTATCGTGCGACGACACCAATGCTCGGGGACGTCGAGATCAAGACCACGGACGACCTGTCTGGGATGGAAGGTTTACTTCTCATTCATCCCTGGATCAGTCCTCTCCTCGACCAGGATTTCTCGTGTGGCGAAGCTCGGTTCGATCTCGCCACGCGCGCATTGCGGCTCTTCGTCTGGCTCAGGCAGCCGTTTGGTGCATTGTTGCTTGCACCGCTAGCGCGCGTGCAATACAGACGCATTGCGACGGATAGTTTGATCATGGTTCGAGTTCGCGAAGAGACATCGGTGACCGAACTGATGGACGGCATCCGTACGGTCGACGTACAGTAGACGTAGATTGATGACGGACCTTTGACGACGTACTACGTTATTATACCCCACCTTGGTGACCTTCGAGAGGTTACCTTTGTAGTCTGCCAGTTCTTGTTCTGCACGGTTTCGTTGCGATCTTTGCGATCGGGCGGTTCTCCTCGTAACGGTAATACAGGGCACGCGAATCTGCCCAAGGATTATATAGCACGCATCCCAGCTTGCAATACCCTTCTGGATTTTCGAAGAGTTGGCGCTATGTACACCCTACTACGCATATGCATGTCACATATGACGGCGAACGACGCACGTACTACGTCAGTGATGCTATGGTTGCGCCGACCGACCCAGAGCACGAGATCATGATCGAGGGTGTGAATTCATGCTTATCAATAAGGAAAAAGCAAGAGGATAATGGACGGGCTGGTCACCAGACTAGTTCAGGGTGCCTATCGGCCCGGTGACTGGGCCCAGGGCATCGTTCTTTTCGCTGCGCTGATACTTGGCCAGCATGTTTTCCAGGACAACGAGCTGGTCAGGGATTCCTTCGGGTGCGTGCGACTCTGGACGATTAAAGGTGCGGTACATACTGACGAGCGCCAAAGGCCCAATTGAAAATAGTTCACGCTTCAGCAACGCTCACCAAACGGAAGTAAAAGCGACGGAAATCGATGTTTCAAAGGACGTTTGCTCAGTCGCGTTTCTTGCTGGTGGGAAGCACGTTATGGGCGGTGGCTACGGTGGGAAGGTTCGATGTTGGCAAGCAGAAGACGGCCAGGAGGTGGGGGCGGCCATGAATGCAGGAAGTACTGTTCTCAATATCGCGGTGTCCTGGGACGGAAAGTGGGTCGTCGGTGGGACGAAAAATGGCCAAGTGATCGTATGGAATGCAGAGCGCCAAGAAAATGTTACCGAGTTCCAAGCACATAGAAATTGGGTGCGTGCTGTCGATGTGTCTCCAGACATGACGAGAATCGCCAGCGGCTCGGACGACAAGACGGCCTGCGTTTGGTCCATCTCGTCTGACGAGCGGCTGCTTGGTCCCTTGGAACACGACAACGTTCTGGCTGGAGTCAAATTCTCTCCGAATAGAAATCTCCTCGTCACTGCGACTTGGTGGAAAGAATCCGTTCATATCTACAACAGTCAGGACGGATGCCTCCTCATCGATATCCCAATCAGAGTCAATTCATACGAAAACCAATCCCTTGCCTGGGCACTGAATAGCACGCTTCTCTTCGCTTTATCCTTCGACGGCGACATCAAATGCTTTGACGTGTCCACAAAAACTATGCACTCCCGCTGGCCCGTTTGCGCTGGCGGCGACACTGCCAAATGTATGGTCGTAGCGAGCAATGGAACATTCATCGCAGTCTCTTCAAATTCACTGGTCTTTTTCTGGGACACAGAGACTCACAAACAAATTGGACCTGTAATCGAGCACACAGATACCATCCGCTCCATTGCGATTTCACCAAACTACGACCTTGCAACCGGTGCAGGCAAGACGATCACCATTCGGAGCCTCGGTGATATCCTTCCCTCGCACTACACCGATGATGTAAGTGCTCCGCACCAAGAACTCACTGCAATGCATAAGAATGAGGCTTGAGCAGGTAGTCTGTGATATGAAGGACACGGCCAGTCTCGTTTTAGGGAGCACGGTACGTGGCGTGCATCACAAGTACTCGATTTCATGACCATTTTTAAGGCAGTTGTTGTGACTAACGATGATGTTAATCGTTTCAACACCGTTATAGATTCGGTGGCGTCGATGTCTTTACAGCATCTTCCATTTGACAAAACACTGAATCTCCACGACGAGTGGGTAGCTCAACCATAACTCGAGTTGTTTGTAAACTCATGCGCTTAATGTTACTAAAGATACTTCCCAAATGATATCACCAGTCATGTCAGGCGAGACGGTCATGACCCAGTTGCATCCGGTGGATTTGCAGACATCTACAGAGGGATGCTCCAAACGAGCTGGGAACCCATTAGAGTGCGTGATCTGTTGCGGCAAGCGATGCGACTACTAATGAACCCAGGTCGCAATCAAAGCCATCAGAACATATTCGGCTGAAGATGGCAACTTTTTCAAGAAACACAAGGTATGCGAACTTCCTTCTTAGATACGCCATGCCGATTTATTTTATCACACCACTGACGTTACGATTTTGCAGCGGCTCCGTCGGGAGATCCAAATTTGGTTGACCCTGAAGCACATCAATGTTTTACCGCTCCTTGGGACCACGGCGGGATTTGGTCGATTCCCCGCCATGGTGTGCCCCTGGATAGACAATGGCTCTCTGACAACTTACCTGGAAGACTGCCATGATAAACTCTCGGCTGTTGAGATCCTTACTCTGGTAGGTATCTTATGGCTCGTAGGGAAAGCAACATGACACACTGGTACTGTAGCTCAATGACGCCGCCTCTGGTCTACAATATTGTAAGTCCCCGGTTCAACTTGCATTTTACCACTCGGAAATGAAGTGGCATGCTTGATTAGTACACTCATGTTCTATCGTGCACGGAGACCTATCCGGCGTATGTGGTATTGCACCCGCTCACGATCATGTTAGGATGTTGACGTACAGTCTCTCCAGTCGAACGTGCTCGTTTGCAAGGGCGGGAGGGCCTATATTTCCGACTTTGGTCTGTCAACATTGCTAACGGAAATTGGTGGATCTTCGTTTGCCACTTCGGTCCACGAAAGAGGGACGCTACGCTGGACAGCTCCCGAGTTATTTGACCTTGAGATATCTGAAGACGAGGTGGAACCATCGAAGGTTATGCCAACCAAACACAGTGATGTGTATTCATTCGGAGGCGTGATGTTGCAGGTTTGTGGCAGCCCCCTCCAGCATGTGCATTCTGATATATGTATAACGACGAACAGATTCTGACTGGGAAGGTGCCTTACCACTACTATACTCGCGAGATACAAGTCGTACACGCAATTTCTAGAGGAATGACGCCAAGACGACCCAGCAGTCCACTGGTCACCGAGCGTCGGTGGATGTTTATCCAATGGTGTTGGTCCACTGTCGAACCGTCTCAATCCCGACCTTCCGGTGATGATATCGTCTATTTCACGAACGATGAACTTGCCGGAATCATCACACCATAGCGTTGCCTCCATAACATTACTTGCAGCCACACTTTCCATGGTTGAAATTCATTCATGACTCATGACGACTTGCGAAAACCACATGTACAAGACTCTGCATCATATTGTCGATTCCTTGAGAGTTTTCAGGCCACCCGGGGGATCTCGTTTTTGATTGTTCGTTTGTCGTCTGTGAGGCGTATACAGCTGTATTTGGTTGCTATTTTGTACGATTAACTTGACTATCAATGCAAGTACCCATAAACTCACCTGACTGGTACTTATGCCAATGGGCTTACACTGACCGGCATAATAAGCCCCGGGACAGTGCTACCGTCACTCGCTACCCGTCGATTGAGGCTCCCTGGCACTGCGTTTCTTATCGGAACCACATTTCGAGCCCGACCCCGCCGGGGAAGTAGAGATCATGTCGGTCACGTGACACGATTGTTTACCACTTTTTACTCCCGGCATCAAATTTCGAGGACGTCCGTCCCCACTTGATAGATTCAAGGTGAGAGCTTTCGGGCTGCATCAAGGTTTTGTGTGCAAACGGTACCCAATTTTTGTACATTTGATTTACCATCCAAAAGTGTGTCGATCGAATGGTTTCATTTCAGTACGTGATCCCGCAGGCCCGCATATCCATGATCCTAAACATCTCCCGATCACACGTACGTTCCATCCAGATGTCACGGTCAGTGCCTCTACTTTCGTTCATGGTCATACCTCACGCTTCGAACTTGACTATTTCATCTAGCCTGCAGCGACGTGGTCAGAAAACCCAAGCTGGACCAACACCACGGTCGCTGCCACGCTGGCTTTGACTGTATCGACTGCTCGGTCACCTTTCACACCCCCGCCGAGTACAAGTCCCATACGTCGTGTATCTCCGAAGCGGAAAAGTACCAAAAGAGTTTGTATAAAGGGCCGAAGAGCGTACGTACCACTTTGATACACTTCACTTTCCCTCCGTTCTACTTTTTCCCACCTTTTTGAGCTCTAGTCGAATGTCTGACGTTGACTAGGACCGGGGAAATGGCCACGATAATGCCAATGGGAACGCAAACGGAGGTCAGAGTGATCGAGGTGGTTTCCAGGGGAGGGGAAGGGGTAACGGTCGTGGTGGGTACCAGGGTGGAGGGCGATCGCGCAACGAAGCGACAGGCGCCAACGGCACGCCCCTTGGTACTCCCCAGCGAATGTCTCCTGTGACCACGCCTATCGACGACACCCCCTCCAAATCTATAATAAAAAACGCGATCGCAGATGTGTCCGCCCCCTTACCAAGTCTGGACGCCGCGCCAGCATCGTCGCTCGCGAAAAACGAAGAGAACGGAACCGGCCCATCCTCTGAACCCAAAAAGGAGAAGAAACACAAGGATAAAAAGTCAAAGTCGAAATCAAAATCAAAAGAGTCGAACGGAGATGTCAAGGTAAATCTCGTCTATATATGCAAAGTCGTGGTTTCACTGAGTATGTGCGATCATCGACAGGCAAACGAATCCAGTGTGGTGGAGCACGCATCCGTACTACCTCTGCCATCCCCCGACAAGGCCCCGGGTGCCACCGAAAAGAAGAAGGAGAAGAAGAAACCGAAAAAGTCCAAGGACGACCAATCCACGGGCGTCCCACAGACGGCCGAGGATAAGGGCTCAAAGGAGAAGGAGAGAAAGAAAAAACACGAGGATGAGGCCGTTGGTGACAAGTCAAAGATAGAGGCGGATGAGCAGGAGAAAGTTGTCAGCTCGAAGGAAAAGAAGAAAAAGTCGAAGGACAAGGTTCCTGATGCAGATTCTCCAAAGGTAGACTCGGAGGCGAATGGCGAGGACAAGGGATCGAAGGAGGGCAGGAAAAAAAAGAAGAAGCGTAAGTCCGAGGGGGGATTGGATGAGCCTACTGCACGACCGGCAGAATCGGTGAGCACACCATTGCAAAACGAAAATTCGGAGAAAAGGTCGAAGAAGCGTAGGAGAGAAGGTGAAGGTACAGAAAGTGGGGATGTCGCGGTCGCAAACGGTGACCTCAAAAAGACGAAAAAGAGTTCTAAGGACTCGCATGGTTTGGATACTACTCCCGCAGCCATTGAAGTAAAGGACTCCACGATATCGGCGAAGCCGTCGAGTGGAAAGAAGCGCAAGAGGGAAGCAAGGGACGATACTAAAGATGCCAATGATGCGCCGATACCAGTGGATGGAAAGAAGGAGAAGAAGAAGCGGAAACACAAAAAGGAGGCATCGGAGGGTGCGAAGGTGTAGGGATAATTGACACTGCGATCTATATACCCTAGATCATCTAGTAGCCTAGCTCTATATTGGTACGGGATACTGCAGCATCACGATGGCATAGAATTTGATGACGCCACTGGCAGTCAAGTCCTTCCTTGAGCAGACCAAAGCGTCGAACTTCACATAGATGTAGTCAAGTCAACGCCCGAGCGAGCACGGCGACCTTGCGGCCCACCTTCAATTTTCTAGGAAAGATAGCGTTAGTACGCATACCGTTGCAGATTTTAGGAGCCTTGTAAGGGGCTATTCTAGCTAAGGGTTTGAGTAAGCGGCGCTTACTAGATTGCCACGTGGTTCCCTGATTAGGACAGATCGATTGGTGTAGGGTCTGATTGTGGCAGCTCAAGCCTTGGACTCGATCCATTCTGTACCGCTCTCTCCACAGGCGAAATGCACGCAATCCAGGTAAATTTTCTGCCCAATCTTTGTTGAGATATACTCACCACATCCTCAGCAACAATATTGGGCCGTGCGCGACTACCTTAGCCCCGTGCGCTGGCCCGTATCTCTATATCTATGCCCCCGGCTGACCATATCTCCCAGGTACTCAAGGAAAGCAAATTCAAGGAACATGGTAGGATAACACCAGGTGGGTCTCCTTGTCCTCACACGTACGCCGTTCTTCTCGAACCTGACATTACTACCAGAGGAGTTCGTCGCTGCGGGCGATTTCCTCTCGTACAAGTTTCCCGTCTGGACATGGTAAGTCCCTGCCTTGTTCCCTTTCTCCCCCGACCCACGGGAAGTTTGTCTCGATGAACTGAACCCGCGATCAGGGAACACGGGGACGCGTCCAAAGCCCGTGATTACCTTCCCGCCGACAAGCAATACCTCGTCACCCGCGGCGTACCCTGCCTCCGTCGAGCCACCTCTCTCGCCTACACCGACGCTGACGAAGACGCCGAACGTCTGCTCAACTTTGGGGACGCGTCCGCCGGTGCAGCGGACGAGTGGGTCGAGACACATGCCGGCCGGAAACCAACCGTCGATTCGGCAGCGAATCCGGGCGAAATCGACGATATCCCAGATTTGGATGCGGATGGAGAGCAGGAACTTGCGAGTGCGATAGGGAACGTGTCGATCAGTTCGACGACGGGTGCAACCGTCGGTGAGACGCCTGATCTGGACGACATCCCGGATATGGAGGAGGAGGGTCTGGAGGAGGGCGAGGACGAGGCGACTGCGGCGCCCAAGGTGGTTGCGGGTGTCATCGACGCGAGGCGAGTATCACTTCTGCTTTTCATCGCGCGACGTCCTCTTTCTCTCACCGTATCCTCGTCCTGACCTCTCCTCAGCCAGATCGAGGTTGCAAAAGGAAATCTACTGCAAGTACGGACCTACGATGTGATGATCACATACGACAAATACTACCAGACTCCGCGGATCTGGCTGATCGGCTACGATGAGGTACATCGTACTATTGCCCGTCGTCTCGGAAGACGCCACTGACTGACATTTTATGGCACCGTAGAATGGCACCCCTCTCACGCCGCCTCAGATCTTCCAGGACGTCTCAGCCGATCACGCGCTGAAGACAGTAACCATCGAGGCATTCCCGCACTCTGCCACCCTCCAAGCTGCCTCAGTCCACCCATGCAAACACGCAAGCGTGATGAAGAAAGTCATCGAGCGGATGAACGCAGGCGTCGTCGAGGAACAACTCGCGGCGCGCAAGAAGGACGGCAAGGAAGGCAAGAAGAAGTGGGGGTTCGGACGCAAGTCAAACAAGGACGACAAGAGCGCCAGTGCGCCGGGACCTGAGGACGACGAAATCGAAGGAATGCGCGTGGACTTTTATCTCGTCGTCTTCCTCAAGTTCATCGCGTCGATCGTGCCGACCATCGAGGTCGATTCGACGACGGCGTTTTGAATCGGAACTGTGAACGGATTTAGTTGTGCATACCCTTACCCTTACCATTTTTCTTTCAGTTCAGTGCTGCTTCTACTTCGTCCGGATCGAACGAGGTGCTATACATACGTCGTTCCGTTATGTACCATAGAGTGTAAAGTCGCATGTACTACCCTTATCTTCCTGCTTAAATTTACAAGGTCAATTTTATTGTTTGTCACCTCGAGTATGATAAGGAACGGGTTTGATAGGAATAGCTTCATCCTCGACGATCATGTGGATGAAGGAGGAAAAAATTATGACCTGACCCTGGCTCGAACAGGAGACCTTCTGTGTGTTAGACAGATGCGATAACCAACTACGCCATCAGGCCGTATTGAGGTGTGAGGGAAAATGTAGTGGTGTGGGTTTATTCCGAGGAATGGGGGCAGCGTGCAATTGAGACAGCCGGCTCGCCCGTAATACACCTACACCTGCCAGTGGCTCGCGAGGAAAACAAACTTCACGCCTCCCCAATCCGCTTGATTACTTTCCCCTTTACCACAATCCTTTGATTCCTCTCCCAGAAGTCCCGTAAATACTCTGCCAACTCCTCAGGGTCATCCTGTACCATACCGTCAGTCAGCGCCATCGCGCTCGTTCATATCCACGCCATCTGCGATACGCCCAGGTGCACCACACTCACCTCATGCACGAGATGTCCCACGTACGGCCTAGTCATCACCTTGAGCTGAAACTTGCCTTGCATATGCCCAATCTCGAGCGTCGTGTCGAGGCGTTCCCGGCCTGCCAGGACCAATAACCTCCCCGTGCGGGCCGACAAAAAGAGCAAGGATAGGGAATCGAACCAAGCTAGATACGTCGCATGTGTGCGTCAGACGAGCACGAGAAGCAATCAGAGAAAAATAAGCAGGCGCAACGTACATTGCCAATATGGTGCCGTGGATTTGAGCGGTGTTCGCCATCGGAAGGCGTATCCCTTATTCGCTCGCGTGAGAGGCGCGAGAATGGAGTCTTGTGGGATGAGGATCGAGGGCACGGATATTCGCGCCGAGGCAGGGTTGTTGATCGCGCGGGTGTCCAGGCTGACTCGGGGTGTACGTTTAACGTGATCACAGACGATTGGATGAAAGATAAATCTTACTGCCACTCGATAGCTTCTTCTTCGCTGTGGAAACCCTCTGGACGGCTATCCAAAAGTGCATGCATGTGTGGTAACGCGTCGATCGCGGTACCTTCCAGTGATATTAAGGAACGAAGCAGATGAAAGGCAGTGAAAAAGGTCTACCTACCTTCTACCACATCGAGGACAACAACGCCAGACACGACGTATCTGAGTTCTTGGAGTTTTGGACAGGCGCGAACGACAACTGAACCACCCATACTATGACCCACGAGCTTTCGAAAACAAAAAGGCATGAGTACATTTGCAAAGAGTGATAGAGAATTAGAAACGGATTACCATGAGCGCAGGGGCATTCTCCGCGTCCTTGAAAATTGTTTGTACAAGTGCAACCAAATCGTCCGCCAATACGTCCATCGATAGATTCTCATCCGACTGGCCCTCCATCGGGATGGTCTTCCCTATAGTATGCAAAAATTCAATCCAAATGAGCGAGGAAGAACGGAATACTTACCATGCCTCCGCGCATCAAACGCCAGGATTCCCACATCCTTCCCAATTAACTCACCGAGCTCCTTCGCAAGACACGCAAAGCTCAGCGCCGAGTACCCAGCGCCATGATGCATGATAATAACGCCGCTGCCTCGCAAAGGGGTATGATACGCACGGACGACGAGTGCACGCGTCGGGAGTTCGACCTGAAGAGCTTGAGCAAAGTACTGCCCGTACGCGTCTGGACGAATAGGTGCATGCTCAGGATTGGGAAATCTCGTCGCACGAGTCGCGGATACACTTGCGCCGGGAGAGGTTAATCGGCATATCGTCAGATAGTCACGCGCAAGGCTTACGGGAGTGGTGGTCCCATACTACTTCCCGGAGACGGCAGTGAGCCGAGCGAATCTGCAATTTCGTCTGTCTCGTCGAAATCTTCATCTTCATCCGATGGTGGCATGCTTGGTAACTTGGCTATCCGCGCGCTGATAGCGGAACGATACAGCGAAGACATGGTTGTTGGTGGCTAAAGGAGCGCTCCCACATTTGGGCATAACAGACTGATTTTAGTCACATGATCAGTTATTTATTTAAAATTAAAACCCAGCCTGCGGTGTCCTCCGGTTGTCCGTTTTGCAAATTCTGGTGAGAAGCAATGCCATAGATTGCTGCGAGAACTCGTATGTCCATTTTCATCCCCGATACCAAGTCACTCGAGACGGAATGAATCCATTTGTCGTGCCGAAATGCGCGCGACTTTGTAGTTCGAACCATCAATTTCAGTTGCTTCCAATTCGTGGACGTTGCTCGTAGAAGATGAACGGCAGTGCTTCGGGCTGTCGCCCAAACACATTCCTATTCATACACATACTCTACCTGACCGCTTGTACATGATGCACATCCTCTCTCGATCACCGTAACGATTGAAATTCACGGAAGCGCGATTGATGCACTTGAGCTTTTGCATGCGCGAGGATTGGGACGTTGACTGACAGGCTCCGCATTGTAGATGTGGCGAATCCGTGATACAGCTCCTGTGCAGTTTTCTGGAGATTCGCTATTTTTGTTCATCTAATGGAGGTTTATTTCAATGAAACGCGAATCAGAGTGCCAATGAACATGCCTGGCCCGTCGACCTGTATGTGAGGTGATTCACTGATCTCCTCGAGATGAGCCTTTTCAACCTTCGTACGTCGCGCCTGGTCAGGAAAGATATGCAGCAGCCGACAAAGTAATTTGTCAGCTTTCGACGCAAAGGTACTTGAATCTTCACTGTAGGACGAGTGAAGCACGTCATAAATATTCCGTACGGCAATTTGCTGGCCCCCACCGATTACAATGTCGTATTTTTCTGAGATGGCTATGGACACGACGAGAGCTGTATGTTCGATGAGAGATCCAATTTGCTCGTGCGTTTTGGTGTCCCAGAATGAGACCGACGAACCAGCAGAGGCTGCGATGAATTGACAGTCGCTTGTCAGGGCAATGCACCTGGAATTGTTGTTGCGGTGGATGGGCCATTGGGAGAGCGTCGTCCCGCGGTACACGTCGAGATGGATAATGTTCCCATCGCGAGATAGGGCGAAGAGCAGCTTGCTATCGCTGGCCCAGGCGAGGGATTGGTTTTCGGACGAGCTGACTTGGATTGGGAAGTCGATGAGGAGGCGGCCGTTCT
This sequence comes from Xerocomellus amylosporus, assembly GCA_038090735.1. Taxonomy (NCBI): domain Eukaryota; kingdom Fungi; phylum Basidiomycota; class Agaricomycetes; order Boletales; family Boletaceae; genus Xerocomellus; species Xerocomellus amylosporus. The sequence goes on along the minus strand of JBBPNE010000341.1, from coordinate 2,634 downwards.
CGTTGTCGTAGATCCGAAGGGAAGTGCGACACCAGGTGGCAGTAGCAATGAGGCGTCCGTCGGGTGAAAACTTGACAGCAGCTAAGGACCAGTCATGTTGCAAGGGGCCGAGTAGTCGCTTGCCAGTGGAGAGCGACCAGACGCAGGCTGTCTTGTCATACGATCCGGTCGCAATTCTTGACGCATCCGGAGACACGTCCACAGCACGCACCCAGTCGTCGTGTCCTGCTAACCCGATCACTTTCTCGTGGCTCTCCGCATTCCACACCGTCACCCGGCCACTGTTAGTCCCACTCACGACCGACTTTCCGTCTCGTGACACCGCGATGGTGCAAACAGTAGACCACGCATCTATTGGCATCCCCACCTCCTCGCCATCTTCCACTCGCCAACATCGAATCTTGCCATCCACGCCACCACTCAAGAACTGCCCCCCATCAACGAGGAATGCGACCGAACGTATGCTTCCTTCACCGTCGACTTCGATCGTTTTTACTTTTTGGTGACGGTTGCTGGAGAAAGGCCAGATTTTCCTCCCAGTCGACTCTTGTCTTCTCGTCAACACTATCACTTTGACAGTCCCTTACGCACTCACCATTCTCTGGTCTTGGCCGTACCTTGGAAAACATACTTGGCTAGGTATCAGAGCGATGGAAAGAAGGACAATGAGTGCGTGACGATCTACCCCAAGTACGTCACTTGTACTTGGCAAGCACGTGTTTCCTGCTAAATTAAGTCACACGCACGCCCTGAGCGCTTCCTCCTTATTGTCGTCGCTGTGGTGGTCGACCCCGTTGTCGATGCAGAATATCATACTCGGAATGGCAAGAAACGACCAAACGAGCTACGCACCAGTTATCCCAGAATGGTGACAACAATGCGAACAGGACTTCTTGCGTCCATGATTGGGAATTTGGCGTCTCCACCTCCTCATCTTCCACTCACCAACGTTGCTGTTCGGCGCCACCACTGAGCACTCACGATGTGCTTCCCATCAACGTGGGACGCCACCGACCATATCTCATCTCGATCATCGATTGCGATCGATTTTACTTCCTTTCGGCGAACGATGCGGGAGGAGGCACTGTTTCACTCGAGTCTTGGGTCCTCGTCAATATCGACTCTCAGACGCCTCGCCCAGGCACTCACCATTCCTTGACTGCTGGATTTTTCTCCAGAACATCCACTTGGCCAGATATCAGAGCGATGAAAAAAGGGATGCGTGGGCGTCTACTTGTGTCCATCTCATTATGCATCAGTTCACACACCAGTAATCGCTAGGTGTGTCGGCGCTTGTTTTCACTCCAATGCACATTTGCCCACCGTTTTGTTTGGTGCCGTCGTGGTGGTAACCTCCGAGTTAGGGGAAATTACTCTTGAAGTCGGTGGGAACGGGCAGCAACATGCGAGCTACGCAACAATCAGGGAATTCAAGAATGGTGATAACTTATAAGGGGGCTTTCGTAGTTCCGTTCGTATTTTCCAATGCCTATCGACTCCTTTTTTCGCCAAAGTCACTTCAGCCCAATGACTGGATCTCTTCACCTGAGCACAACGCCACCCGTATGATGGTGGCTGCGCACAATGTATACCTCCACTGAGTCGAGTGAAAACATAGTCGAGAAGTGTTCTGCAGCGTTATTGAGAGTCCATTGCGCAGAGCTAAGCTTGTCAAGCTTCTCTGCGCATCACGAGCTCCCACTGCACTCGTTCTTTGTGGAGATTCGTGTCTCCTGCTAGTTCACTCTGCCATCTGTCAGAAACACATGATTGCCTTCGTGACGCGACCGTTCCTCTTCGAGAACTCGCAAATCGTACGATAGATGATAAACCAACCTCGGAAGCTTGAACTGAACCAGACTGAACCGCAAGTGGTCAACGTCCAGCTCCAGGCGTAAAGCATACCTTGCTAGAGGCTTTCAATACTTCGTTCGCTGAGCCACGAATCAGCGTCGTACTTGCCCACTTGATCAGCACACTGTTCAGGGTGGATGGTCCAAGGGACAAGAGAGTAGAATAGGTCGAAAACACTTCGTTGCATTTCTCGCCGTTGAAAAAAATTTAGTCCTGTGATGTTGGGTGCCTTATCTCCGATTCTTTCTAGCATCGATATGCGAGGTCCTCACTGTCGGAGGGGTTTGAATAACGCTTTACATCACTGCTAGGGTAAAGCCCTCTTACCTTAACGCGTTGACGCGTCGAACGGCTCATTTTTGCATGAATGCATCAACTGCCGAGGGATCGAATTAGCTGCCGAAGTGCTGCGTGGCAGCGGCATCGGGTTCTTCCGCTCTTGAAGGCAATCCGGCAAATCGGAGGTTTCTCCGGTAGGGATCTTGTGGCTGATCAGTGGCATAAGAACCGCTGATGGGCCGATGAATATTGGTTTCGTGGACTGCGCTTACTACCAGTTACTGAAAGTGGGTGAGCAACCTGTAAATTTAACCACCTGGCTTACGCCGACGCCGGCAGCCCCGGATGCCTTTCTATTAAATTCTAGGTCATGAACGTACAGATGGATGACTGTACTACTACACAAGGAATAGATAAAATGGTCCTTTGCACGTCCAGAATGAGCATCATCCACTCTCATAAGTTACACATCTCCCCCCACAAGTCTCATCTACAATGTCG
>JBBPNE010000340.1:0-26272 GCA_038090735.1 Xerocomellus amylosporus | reverse complement strand
AGATACGTCATCGTACAAAACATATCACTGAAAGCTATGGTCATCGTACAAACATTTTCTCAAAAAAAGCGCAACCACCGAACAACAGATCAACGCGACGCTATCATCATACAGAACGCGTTGGAAAGGGAGAATCACCAGCTAGATATCGTACAACAAAGACTTCGACTCGAGATGCCTTAGAGACCCAATCAAGTTCTGTACGGTACATTAGACATGTGACCAACCATATCAAGAGACGAGCTCACCACTAAGCCGGGATTTTGCTCCAGAACTGTCCGATGACAGAGTTGACCCAGCGGTGCTGGCCTGTTCGAATGGGACTATTGAAATAGTCTTGGAAGACCAGCTCGTAGTTAGCCTTCGTCTTCACGATGAGCACGTGGGTAGATCCGCCAAAGTGGAACTTTCCAATCTCCTGTCCTACATTGACCGGCCCCGACGGTAAAGTTCTCTCGCAAGTAGAGACCTCCACCATTCCGATCGCAACGAAGGCAATCAACTCGACGGGGGAATTCTCTTCGGTTGGCTTAATGATGTACACGGCACGGGTGGCGGCGACGCTGAGCCAGGGTTGGGAACGGATCATGGCACCGTGAGGATCACCCGGTTCGAGGTCGGGGTCGTAGGGGGGCGCGCCATCATCGGGAAGAACGGCATAGTAAGTGCCGTCAAATGTGTCGCTCTTCTCGATAGTGCCTGTGATGGGGCTGTGCCAGCAATGATAGTCCGCAGGACTAAGGAATGCCTGATAGACTGATCCGCCCACGAGTTGGGGGGCATACTGCTCGAAACCCCCACCATCTCCACCAAGAATATCGTAGAGGGAGTAATTCTGGGTCTTGACCCAGAAGGTATCGTTGAGCTGGATATTCTTAGTGGTGCGTAAAACAGTGGACTCGCATGCGTTGTAAAGGAAAGGGACGGGATTGGGATTGGGATCTGTCAGAATAGGGCGAATGGAAGCATCCTTGAACTGTCTGGTGAAGAAGGAATCCCAAGAATTGTAGCGCTGAGGTGTGGACAACTCGACTTTGTAGGTTGCATCGAAGCTTAGTTTTCCGAGGCCGGATTCTAACACGGCCAGACCCTGTTCACTGAACCACTGTGTCTCAAGCGTATAGCTGGATTCATCAGATTTGAGGAAATCGCCCCAGTGATTCAGCAACACCTTGAGTGCGGCATTGAAAGATTTCTGATTGAACAAGGTGTAAGCCGCGGAGGTGTTGCTGATCAAATCAAGGATGAGATACAGTGGCACACCAATCGGCTCGCCGATGGTGACGCCCCGAATATTGGCCTTGTAGAACTGGGGCGCTGATCGAACGATTCCGTCGAGAAGGTATAGGAAACCTTCCCAGGATTTCACGATCGAGTCAGGGTCGGCCCACTAGAGAATTGAAAAAGAAATCAGTTTTAGGGCGTTGCTAGGACGTCAGTTCTGCCGTACCTTGGAATAATATTGTCCGACTTGACGAAGAGCCTTCACGAAAAGGTCTTTCTGCTCTTGCGTGAGCGCGTGGTCAAATTCGTCGACCTCCTCCAAATGCCCTAGCTTTTTCTCTCGCCGCTCGCGAGTACGTTCGATGACATCCAAAACGAAGTGATCGTGGGTCTCATTGGTCTGGGGGACCCAAGAATGGTAGCCAGAACGCCTTGTGAGATTGAACGATGGTTTAGACATTATGGTGGAGTCCGAGTCCGCGGATGGTGTAGTCGTGCAGCAAGAGTTAGGTCTTTATACCCCAACGATTGTTTGGGCATGGCTGGAAGAAGAACGATGTAAACCAAACAATCTACCCACCTGCGTGAACGAGGTAATGGTAATGGAAGAGATACGGGATAGATTCGATCTTTTCCTGGTAATCTTTCAGCACCGGCGGAGCAAGGTGTGAGACTACCCTTCCCACGGAACCAATAAGATCACCATCTAAAGGGCATTGATAACGCTGATATCCCGCACAACAAAGGAATGTCCGAGATCAAGAATCTGGTCCAGCGTGCGCAAGGACATAGTGCGTGGAAAGGTGTGCATCCTTACCAAAGGGGATGCCGAGGTCCGAACACTCAACAGCATCGTCTGACACCGTTCCTCGTTAGGGAAGCTGTCAAAATTGAATTATCTGCCAAGCATACTTGCCGTTCGAGCCCAGCTTCGTAGGTCACCAACCCTCCCGTGACTGACTCGTCTGCTCCGACTTGATGTGCTCCATACAACCTCCCACAGTTTTGAGAAGTTATGTACGATCGCCCTATGGAACGTTCTCCAGGCCTATAAGTGGCATGGCATGTCATGTGGATTAGAGGTAATGGTCGCCTAAGTTGTCTGGCTTCGACGCCCAACCTGACAGCATCTAGGCCCACACGTGTTGGGGTCATTGCTCCTGATAAGAACGGTGACCACTTGGCGGGTGGCGATTCTGATGACCAGAGCCCCTGTCCGGTCCCCCATCTCCGCAATTCCGTGATGAATGTTTCCACATTGATCCGGGTACCGACAGCGCTGGGCGCAAGACTCATCGATAATCATGATCATGGTATCCGCAGCTTCCATTCAGATATTCAAATGGTAACTCACGACGCCCAAGAAGCACCGCCAGCGCAAGGTGACTTCCACGATGGCGATATCTTCCATCATGTGTTCTCACTCCCTGGTTTACTCACGCTGTTCGGAGCCCCGTGGTCCCTGCTTGGCCCGTTTGGTTTGCCACGATCAGGGCATAGGTCCGTGTCAACGGGGACCCTCTCGTTCGTTCATCTTCGACTCTCGCATCGGGGGCCAGTTCAAAGACCTCGAGGGCATACCACCCCAGATCTGAACAACTACCGAGCGCGATCATCGAGTTATCAGCATCGAAATGGCAGGAGGAATTGCCCGTTGGCAACGGTGTTCCAGTGTTTTAAACGCGTGGATTGCGAAAATTGTGACATGTCTAGGATATATTTATTTAAGTGATCCGGACACATGTTAACTACTATCTACTGGTGACCATTAGACTGCTCACGAAGCTGGAGAAGACGTGTATGACATTATCCCACAAGCCCGTGGGGAATACTGAGACCGAACAGCGAATTGCATTGATACTAAGCCATTATGGTGAAGCTTAGAACATACCCCTCGCAAAACATGCAAAAACTCCGCCGCGAACTCGCTTCACGAATCCTCATCCGGTACCTCCTCCACCCGCGCTGACCGACTGCCAGGGCGCGAGGAATCGGGGGATTCATTGTCAACAACCTCTTCGATAAAAGCACCACCGTTGCTTGCCAGCTTTTCTTCTGGAGTCTTCCCAGCTGGCGTCTTGCCTCTCTTCTTCTTACCGCCTTTCTTCTTTGGAATATCCCACTCCCACAATGGAACGAACGATTCAATCTATGGTAACGTCGAGTTGTCAAAACAGCTCGGATCACGTGATATGAGAAGCAGTGCTCACCACACCAACATCTGCAAAGAGTTTTGGGAATATCCAAATACCTGGAGAAGCGACGACGACGGTGATCACGTAGAATATCAGTCTTACGATTGCCAGTCCAAAGAAGGCAGCGATGAGTCCAAGCATCCCCACACTGATGTACCACACGCCGAGCCGCATGATGGGCGGCCACAGTGGGAACATGACTCCGGCGAGCATGATGGCCACCATGAGCAGACCGCCGGCGTACGTCGTCCACTGGGATCCCTCGTAGAACCATGCAAAGTAGCCGTCTTGCGCGAACGATTGTTGGGGGGTGACAGTGACGTGACGCGGAGAGGATGACGAGGAGCCGGTAGGATTACCACGATCCACACGTAGGTAGAAGGCATAAGGAATGATTGACGTCAGGACTGCTTCTGCCTCTGCCTCATTGGTCACTGCTGGCACGTTTTTCAGCTTCGCGTACGCTGGTGAGAGGAGGGCTTTGACGGCTGATTTGCCTGGCAGTTTGACAATCAAAATGGTGGAAAACACATGCTAAGAAGACCTTCGGCAGACCTTTGAAGTAGTCCACCCGTTTCCCATTGAGAGCCCCCACGCGTATTTTCATGCCAGACTTGCTACTTCGTAGGAATTGGGCTACGTTGCGAGCATGTGGAGGTGCTCGAACCTGCTGTGCTTGTGCCGTAGACATTGTCGGCGAGAAGGTACGACAATTATCTGGACGGTTTTATTGGAGGAGTCGAACTTGGACAAGGAAAACTTGGACGAAGAGCCACCGGGAAATGTATTGCTTTGCTTAGTCATCCAATCAACGTGGCATAATGATAGTTGCAACATGGCTCTGCGGTGCACGACAGAATACCTGACTGACCAGATCGAAGTCTGTTACAGTAATCTCAACTTCAACTTCAACAGCGCCGGTACGCGTCTTCGTGTGGAACGACGTATGTTCACGTTCGAGATCAATAACTGAGAGATGCTTCGTAAAGTCTATGGAGTGTAACGAGGAGGTAAATATACAGTTATGAGGGTACATCATGACGGAGGCGCCGAGGAGGACTCGGTAGGAGTTTTTGGGATGACGTCGTGTTTCTCGAGCAACGACTCCAGCTCCCCAGACTGGTGCACTGCCGAGAAATTAGTCCGCACGACACACTTTCGGATAAACTTCTTTGGGAAGACTCACTTCCAAGGAGGATATCGCACCCACCAACAAACTCTCCGTTGATGAATATCTGCGGGATCGTCGGCCAGTCACTGGAGACAGGGGTCGGAATGAGACACGACCATTCCACTTGATCACATCGCTTTGGACTCACGAGAATTGCTTGACACCACTCCTAAGCTCCGGGTCCTCCAGAACGTCATAGGTCTTCAATTTCTCTGGAGGAACACCCTGGATTTCCAGGACCTGCACGGCGGCGCGAGAAAAGCCGCACTGAGGCACCTGAGGGTTACCCTTCATGAACAACACGACAGGTGACTCCTGAATAGCAGCTTGAATTTTTGCACGAGCTTCTTGTGAGAGGAATCGCCGGAGTGCTGGATTTCTGAGGTTGCTGGAAACCGCATTCCGAGCAGATAAGGACTATGCAAATAGAGTTAGGATGATAGTGTATGTTGACGGGACGCGAATACTTGCAGAAGCTTGAACGAATGAACGCAACATGGTTGCTGAACGTGGTGTTGGTCAGCTTTGCCCGATTCTGTCTGACTAAGCAAGTTGTTCGATATTGACTGACTGCTTCGTTTAGCACACACGGTTGTAATGCTCCAAGTTGCTCTGGATGGCGTTGATTTCTTTCTTCGACTTCCACTTTGAAGGATTAGAATCATGGCTCTCAGACGGTCGCAAGCAAGAATGACCACTAGTAATGATCTGCGTGCACACGCGTGCTCGCTCATTCGCTCACCCTCGACCGCCCTTGCACACGCACCGCCTCGCCCACCCTCGACAACACCCGTGGGGTTTCCTGGTGTCATTGACTAGTCTGAAGTCACACTGGTTCATAACTTTCCACACAAGATTGATACCACTGATGATACACACGATAGAGACTGCCATCTGAAGCTTGGTACTCTTGACGCAGGCGGTACCATTGCTTTGCGTATCTAATCACCGCAACGTGATAAAAAAAATCTTCCCGGTCAATGTTCGTACATCCCTCAGCGCATACCTCCCGTCTCCAGTATGTGTTTCCGATTTTCAAAGTGCTTGTACGGAAATGACACCAGGCAGGCCCTTGTGGAATTCTTGTGAGGCCGTATGTGTCAATTGCTATGCAATGATCACACTGCGATTTCATTCGCATTGCAGTCGCACAACTCTGCCTGTTTCTCGCCGGGAGGTAGCCCTCTCATCTCCGCTAGAGCAGGCCCTCGCTTTTCCACGAACTTTATTATCAGAAGTCAGTCTAAAAAAATTACTCTGTTACCGAAGAAGTTATTGATTCTGCTGAGCCTCGTGTTCTGGCAAGCTGCTGGAGTGACTTCAATGAACCTTGCTTGATTGATGGGATGGGGTCGGATACTGCCGGTCGAAGAAACACTCAACGAGCCGTCGATCGGTTCCCAAATTTTGGCCACGTGGATCTGCCGCGGCCGCATCATTGATCGGTATCATTCCTTACTCCACTATTCGTGAATTGCAATTCGCTCCAAAGATGATTTCGTGATCAGTTCCCCCTTATCATGTCTGGGATTATCTTATGGTGCCAAATAAACAGGGTGGGCTGGACCGTTGAAACAAGTTAGGGCCATGATGCCACAGAATGGAAGCATGATGTGGCGACCTGTTTGGATACATTCGAAGAAGCTCTAGAAGTCCCATCATCTCAAGCCGGTGTCAACCCGCTTTGTTGGGTATGTTCTGACAGTCAGTGCTAATGTCAGAACGGGACAATTAACGACGGTTGGGGTTTAGGTTGCAATTCTCGACAGCGAGTGTGATGGAGCGAACAGGCAGCATCGATAAACCAAAGTTAAGGGTAGGACATGGGTACCGGCGTACCAGCGAGCTGGGTCCGAGCTTATGCATGAAGGTTCTGTCAGATCCTCAGGCTCCGCCGAGAGATATACCTGCCCCGTGTCCCGCGTGCCTGCCCCAACTTGGACTCTTCTGGTGCACGAACAGGCCATCGATAAACCTGATCTAATCTATCAAAGTTTAGGGTAGGACATGGGCGACAGCGTACCAGCGAGCTGGGTCCGAAGTTATGCATGAAGGTTCTGTCTGTTCTCACCAGATCCTCTGCCGAGAAACCTACCTGCCTCGTTTCCCGCGTGCTGGCCTCAACTTGGAGGTTGCGCTGGTGACACTTGACCGTCCCTGGGACAGGACTCGTAAATTGTGTCACATCGCAATTGGAATGGAATCGATTACCACGGACGGTGTTTTCCGCCACCTGTCTAAACGAGCAACCGGCTCTGGTTACCCTAGAAGAGGTTCAAGTAAGGTTCAACCATTCAAGACCCGAAGTAGCAATCTTCCATGAGGTGATTGACAGCCCCGTTCGTTGTTCGGGTGACCTTCGTGGAATGATGTTGAGGGTCACCGTATCTCAGGGAGTTGGGCGTTCCTGACTTCTGGTAAGCCAACTCTATCTCCATTTGCAATGACGGCGTCCACTGAGTAGCAGGTCATGGACCAGTGCTCGCATTATGTTCCAAACACAATATTTAGTCCATGTAGCGGATAATCTGATCCATTCTGTGAGTGTATTCGTCGATCCTTCCCTTCCCTTTTCATAACGCGAAATCAATCACTACTAGGTGTGATATACCATATACGTATCTTGGGGTCACTCTGTGAGCTTCTCCCGATGACTATATCCACCAATGACAATTCCCCTATTAGTATTCCAAGAAATCTGGTCGGCCCGTGTCATCAATTGAGCTCACAATAAATCTCAGAATGACAAATGCTGAACCGCCTGATGAGATAAATAGGCTTCCGAAAACCAGGTTGTCGCGTCGTCCACTGAACGTTTCTGTCTCTCATGGCACCTCCAACTCCTGCCGAAATACAGTTCAATACCTCCTCCACGTTCAAGCTTCCGGCTGGGTACAGTGGAAGGGCTTGGAAAATTCAAAACAAGTACCCTCGATCCTCCCACGCGGCTCCTCACGAGGATAAGCCGTGGCTTCACCCAGACGTAGACTTCACTACTGAGGTCGGTGCAAAGAAGTACTGCGACCTTCTCAAGCATTACTTCTTCAACGGGAATACCCAGCACAGTTTCATCGTCCAAGATAATCACGTAATTTCTCCGGAGCAGGTTGTTTTTGATCAGTTGACTGATATGACCTCCATCTTAGGTGCGCAGTTGGTACCATGCACCATGGTTGCACTACGGGGACAAGGGTCGGGAGCCAATCAACGGTCTCAATTTTGGAGGCTTCCTCCCCCCGTATTACCTTGCAAAGCAGCAGGAACGTTACGTACAAGGCTGGCTATGCAGTTACTTCAACTGGGATGGTCAGTTCCGTGAAACAGCTGTTTTTCACGCTCTGACTTCTTTTCAGCCGCCACGATTCTGGGTGATATGTGGGCTGATCCAAACAACCCCAAGTGGGACGATCATCTCCATTTCCCTCGTGGATCCGTAATCTGCGAGAACATCTTCTGCGATATCGAGGATGAGGATTTCCCCCTTGCGAAGGGGTCCCCTGCATTCGATGCTTGCATCGGCGAGCTCCCAAAGTACCCAGCTGACGCTAAAGCTCCCCTGCGGCCCAATGGCGAGGGTATATACACCCGTCTTCGTCTCGTCCAGGTTGACTTTGCTGCGCGCGACGAGCGTTCCCCTACCGGCTGGGTGTTCGGCACCTATGCGTGCGATGGTAGGCAGGGTGCTGTTAATGTAAGCAACACTCTGTTTGAGTATACGTGACTCTCCTGAAATCCAAGCATCTTTGGATTCACTCATCAGCCCTGGGACAATGTCTTTCCGATTGGACTTCAGTACGGCAATGATCCCGGTATCCTCCAGAAAGAATATGACGAGGGAAAGCGGCCCACGCAATTGTGGATCAATCCTGAGGCAATCGATTTGCTCAAGGAGCTTGGAGGAAAGGTGGGTACAGGAAACAGGCCGTGGTTTGGTTGGCACGATCGCCTAGACGGGTGCGTTTTTGACTTGCGCCACATTGTGGGACAGTGTTGAGCAGATTTTATCATAGTCTGGCTGATGACTTCATGGGGACCTGTACATCCTGCCATGCGACGGCTCAGCTCAGCCCGAATCCTACCTCGAGGGTACAAGTTCCTAACCCGACGCTAGATGATAAAACAGGCAAATGGGTCCAGAAGGATGAGGAGACGGAGAGGAAATGGTAAATCAAGGTTTATCCGTTTTTGTTGCCACGAGTCTTATTTGGATTCTCAGGTTGCGCAACCTTCCAAGTGGAACACCCTTCGACGAGGATGCGTTGTCCGCTGACTACAATATACACGTTGAATTCGGCTTTAGGAACTTTCGGGAATGGAAATGGTTCGGGGGCGGCAAGTAGGCACCAAGCCTCTCCCACGAACGATACCCCCACTGTAGCTCACTTTCTCATCACTCGTGGTTTTTCTTTCCTTGGTGCTGGCTAGCTCCACTTCGATCGTACAGTCTGTTTCAAACTTCCCCATCATATCCGGTCGCCGTGTACCGTATGTGTTGTAAAACTTGAATTTGTCTGTTCCCATTTTGAAGAGGCCTGCAAGCTGTTCTGGCGGATTTCTTGCCCGCATTATAAGACCAAAAAAAGCATGACGACTCGAGTCTCAAAACATGAGATCTTGAGAGATGTTCTTGTAGTGAAAACGCAGAGATTGTGCACCACATTCGGTTCTTGGTGGTAGGGACAAGCTAAGGAACATTCAAACGGAATGGATCGGAGACCAACGATCGAACTTATATAATGGGCCGGGCCCGCCAGTTTGCTTGATTCCCGCCGGAAGCGCCCCAAGGCTCCGGAGTCCGAATCCCTTCCATCCCACACGACGGAACTCCCGAGGACCGTGACTGGTCCCGCCTGCCAGTTTCAAGTTCAAGCCTGGGCGAATTGCCAATATCACCGCGTATACCTTGTCCTCCAAAGTCAACTTTGACTCTCGTACGATCGATTCGTTTTCATCGCTAGTTCGCTCTTGCCCCAGTTCCGACTTTATATATGCGCAGGCGGGGTCACGCAACGCGGCTTCCGTCATGGAGCCGCATATAACCTTTGAAAGTTGACCACCGCGCACTCGCAAGGCGCCTTCGCAGTATACGCAGACAACTCCCAAGTCTCAGGCTGGAACGCGGGGTTCGCGCTACCTCGAATTCATCGTACGGCGCTCTGCTTTTGGATTGGGTTATACGCGACGGCGAACGCGCAAGGCAGGTTTCGGGACATTCCACCTCACGCTCTAGCAATTTCGTCTGGAGGATATTGCCCTTTGCACTCCTTTTCGTATTCAAGGTATGTGCTCTACACAGAGCCTTCCATTACCTCATGTGCAGACCGGAAGTACGAGGGCCGATATTGTGCATTCCAGCCATCGCCGTCGTAGAGGCTTGATAACCCAGCAAGTTCCTATCACCACCCGTGCCTCGACATATGATACAAGGGCAAGTCACTGTTCGTACTAGAGCCCCTATGTAAGTTGCGGGCTGTATCGATAGGACATACCTGTGTATCCGGTGCCCACCAGATGGTATTCTCTTCCATGTCTACTTTTCACCTTCACACCTCGGGTTCAACTTGGTACGTCGTGCTGATCGTCCTTGCTGATCGTCCGACACTCCGAGTCCCCCGCGTCGGCATACACTCACGAGCTCTGTACAACACAAACACAACGCTATTGGGGGTCCCAAGTGCTACGCGGGTTGCAATTCCAACTGGCATAAACCATCACCATCGCCGCGTTCACCATCTGAAAAACATACCTTGAGCTCTATCGAGGTGTTGTTGGTTTCAAGTTTGTGCATGACCAGAGATCGTTGCAGAAGCCCACGAGAACTACCTTTTCAGACGCTAGCATTACCCTCAGGCTAGGTCAACTTCGTTCAGGTACGTCCCTAGGTCGGTGGGCCCACCCTTGTGCGTTCCTCGCAACGGGAACGCCCGTGGAAAATTGCTGGACAAGGAACTTGGCTGGTATCTTCTGTTTGATGATCAGATCTCGTAAATGTCGCTCGAGACGTGCGTTGGCAAAGCTATCCCCCGTGAAGGCACGTCAAAGCCGTAGATGGCTATCACTCACTCCGCTTTCTTCCGCTTCATGGATTCGATCGAGAAGCACAAGTGAGATCATTAGAGATTAAAAGTGGCGAGGGGGGCTTGTGGATTGGCGAAACATTACAAGTCGAGTCATAGCAAACCTAGGAGCCGGCGCGGACTCGTAGAGAGCCATATGGTGGGCTGGAGAAAGTCGTTGGGTTCTGAGCGGAAGAAAGGCCCACGCTGACCATCGCACAAGTGTCCCATAGCGTGAGGAGTCGTTGCACGAAGAGTCTGCATTGCACCTCTGAATCGATCACATACCAAGTAAAATGTACCGAAGCGACACGTGAACATAATATTGCGGACACTCGACCGAAGTTAGGGAGGACGCCGCATCTCCCTGTAGACCAACTTGCCAGAGGTCACTAAACCACCAGATAGGATCAATCACTCATGCTGTCAACAAACACACGATATACATTCAGAATCGACATCGTATCACAGTATCGTACATTCTTCAGCATCATGAACACGTTCGGGACTCAGTAGGCGTACAATCCGAGAGTTTTCTCTCGGTGGTTCAGGCAGGAATGAACAGCCAGTTCTGCTTCTCGCCGCCATTGCCAGCTCCGAAAGAGACAGGCTCTTTGTTGATCGCTTTATGGAGGCCCCAAAAGACCGTGAGGCCCCCGTCTTGAACGCTGAAGACCAATCGAGGTATTAGATATACGAAACCGGGGGAGGTGAAAAAGACGAACGTGGTGATACCCTCGTGTTCCCTGATGGTCCAAACATAGCTGTGAGCAGGGAGGGTTTTGAGAACGCCGTCCCCCATTCCGATCTCGAGTTCGGGGTCTTTCTGGGGAGAGACGGATTGCGTCTTCCCGTCACTGTAGTTCTTGACGATCCACTGTGTGCGGCGGTCAGGATCTCAACCGTGGATGTCAAGGTCAAACGGTGGACGGACCACTTGAGTGGGTAAATGCTGGAGATCCTGCTCGACGACAGTCACGACAGCGTTCTTGCCGTCATAGTTGAGAGCGAGGTCTTTCCCAGTGAGGGAGTTAACCCTGTTGATGATGACGTACTTGCCGGGGGCTGGTTTGGACATTGTTAAGTGCGGACGGTGTGATGAGTGATCCAAGTTGAAACGACAGCTTTTATACTCGTCTAGAACCCGCAAACCGAATGAGGGAGTGTTCCAGGAATTCAATGGGGTGTGAGCAAGAAGTCCCTCGGTTTCTGATGGAAAATTCCACTGGACATATGTACATGGGCGGTCGTTCACGACTAGTAGACTTAGACCGAGTGGGGTTAAGACCGTACTGATTCGGATGTAGGAACTTGACTAGTGCATCGAGTTTTACTGGTTCTTGTGTTTCACATGGGCGGTCGTCCACGACTCCGTACCCTAATGAGGTCTTGATCGTGGTATTCTCAATCGGCCCATGATTTGGATGCACGAACGTGCAATTTGACTTGCAAACGCCGCACCTCGATTACGGTGGAGCCTGGGAGATTGTCTGTGGGCGCCGTTCAGACCAGGAACCAAGCATATAGGCTGAAAGTGAAATGAAGGAACCAGGACGACGACAAGTCTGGGCTTGCGGCGCCGTGCGCCAGGCATAAAAGATGATGTTTGCGACCTTCCTTCCCAGATACCAATGTCCTGGACTCACCGCAGTGCACCCCGAGGGCGACTGTACCCCGCCTGTCGACCCAGAGCGTGGAGGTCTCTGGCGGTGACGCCGGTGGATTAATCATTGGTCATCGAAACTGGCGGTGCAGAGCGCCTTTCTGATATATAACACCACTGATTTCCTTCAAAACGGCATGGTGAGGGCGCGGATTCCATGGCCCCATGGGCGCGAGCCGCTGGACTGGACTTCTCAACACATGAAAGCAAAAGTTGAGCGAGGCAGAGAGCGAACCACCCTGGAACACATAAACATGTTTTTCCCTGAAGCTGTTGGTTGAACAAGGTCCACATAGTGGCTGACTTGTGTACTTTCATGAGGAAATAACAAGATCCACCGGGCCCGCCCTCCCAAGCTCACCGCGGGGTATGCTGTCTGCGAGGGAGAGGTGTTGTAACGTGAGGATCGTCGAAACCTAGGCTAGCGGAGATGTTCGAAAGCCAGCAGAGCCCAGACTCCCTGTTGAGAGCATTCGGTAGATAAAACGGTGGGTGGGACGCGTGGTTAGCTAGTATGGTGAACTCACTTCAAAACCCCGCGCTGCCAAATCATCTAAGCGACCCAAAAAAAGTGTATTTCCGCGTACCTTTCCATTGGGCAGCTCAATGAGCGCTAATGACTCATAGCGGGCTGGTCACCAGACTACACTTGTCACTACACCCATGATAGTAGGTCATGCCAGCCAGCTCAATGAGCGCTAATGAGCGGTTCCTGTACCTACTTGACCTGCGCCCGTGTTTAATTATGAGAGCCGTTCGGTTTTGCGCCGCAGCATATTTCCAGATGTACACATCGTGCATCATTCATTCTGACTTTCTTGCTCTCGATTTTAAAACGTATAGATACATAAATACTAATATTTATAAGTCTACACACGACGAGGTCCATAGGTGTGACAAGATTATAGGATCGTGCTAAATAGAGGTTTAGATTTAGCATACAGGCGAGTGTGTGATGTCCGATTATGCTTCAAGGAGGGACCAAAAATTAACGAGAGTGTAAATGTAGTGCATGCACAGTCGTGTCTCTAGCCGGCCCGCGGTGACTTGAGAGAAACATCTCTAAGTGAACTTTGCCCTCGGCGAACTCAGACTGACACAAGTACTCACCACTGAAGTGAGATAGGCAGGCGCCGAGAACTTCTATGCATCCCAGACTGGAGCTTGGACACTCTTGGGCTGCAATGTGACGAGGCGGGTCGCCTTGACCTGCTTCCCAGCCTTTCCGAAATACCTTTCCGTGTCAAACGACCAATGCAGGCTCCCCACGATCCAATCTGCGAGTCCGTCGACGTACACACGGACGTCCGCATCGATCCCCGGGCCCCAGGAGGGTAAGTTGGCCCGGTCGTGTACGAACCGGTCGATGGCGCCTTTGCAATAGTCGCCGACGACGTTGACGGCATCTTGCAGGCCGAGTCCTTGTTCGTGGATGATGACGTTGATCATGTTGTGTGTGTGTCCTTTGGATTGTTCGACGTCGTACGAAAAGATGTCCTGTACGAGAAGAAAACATCGGGTCACCATTAGAAGTGGGATCCGATGCAGTATCCCGAAATTAACTCACATTGGACCACGTGACGAGATCATTCGTGGCTTCGCCTAAGCTACGGATGATAGGATGATCCATGACGTCATCGGGGATATGGAGGTGGTAAGCGTATTCGATGAGCACCCAGCTAGGTTTGCACCCGCTCGTGTCGCGGCGGAGGGCAATGTACGACTCAAGATCAGGGATAGCGCCGTTGGCATGATCAAGGGCCTGTTGTTGGATCGCTTGGAAGAAGAGCTCCATCGTCTCTTGGAATCGTCGACAAGTATCGGGGGCGGCGGTTTGGATCATCCGCTTGTAAAAACTGGAATCGGGGTGAAAAAGGTTAAGCTCCGGTAATAGCGGACAGAAAATACGAACTCTTTCGTCATCCGATTCAGACGCGCGGGCGAACGGTACGTATGTGGGTGATGAATGGAGTTCATGACAACGTTGGCGAGATTGTCTATACCGCGATTGTCCATGTCGTCGGAGAGATTGTCAAGATGGAAAAGCCAGTTGAGGAAATCGCTGCAGACGCGGAGCTGGGGGTAGCCGGCATTGGCGTAGCACATCGCGGCGAGTTTCCCAGCCTTGAGACCGTGAAAGGCACGACGAGAAGTTCCATCGAGATCGGGGTCGCCGTTGAACAGCCACCGCTTCGACTCGACGGAGACGAGTTTGTGGTTCCTGTTGATGTGGAGGTCGAACGTGCAATGCGAGACGAGATCAGGAAGTAGAATGGTTGTGGACGCCGATCGGGAGGTGGAAGAGACGGGTGACATTTTGTAACGACAGAAACCCTGAAGGAGCGACAGTGTATGTTTGGACTAGAGGAGGAAGGAATAGTAAAGAGACGAGATATTATATCTGATGTTGACTCCGGGCTTATATTGCCAGTGAGGACTGGTCAGCTTTACAACGGGACGGCACGGATCAACTTGAACATCTCAGTGAAGACTGGTCAGCTTTAAATCAATGCCTAGCACAACCAAGACTGGCCATGTCAAACACGCCTGACAATCATGACGGAGCCACGGGGCCGCACTGGCTGATCGAGTAGCACATAAATCTCGATTCCTCGGGAAGAGTGCCTAGTAATTAGGATTGTCGAGATGCAAACGCAGCTCACCTTGTGGTGGCACGCCAGCAAGACCGCGACAAAGAATTAAATGGCTGTGATTGGCCGGCACGTCTCGTAAGGATAGCCGAAAGGACAGGGGGGTTTCGCTGAGGTACAGCGCGCGATTCCAACCAGTGCCAGCGACGGAATCCACTCCCCGCGATGACAAAGGGCCATAGAAACCAAGACCTGCGATGGGAACGGATCAATTACATAGTGCCGCACGGGAAGTGATATCAAAAGCCTGATGAAAATGAAAGTCGACTCATCTGTGAACCTGCGCTCCAACCCTGAGGAACGATGATCAATACCAGGATCAGCAAGCCTACACATTACTGAACCCCAACTGATAGACACTTATGCCGTCACGACTCTTGCAACGAGCTTGAGTGACTTTCGTGTTCGGGATCTCGTAAAGGATAGCAAATGTTCCCGACTGGGCAGACGAAGATTGTTCGAGGTGAATAGAGGTACTGAATCGATATTAATCTTGTCATAGCAGAAGATATGTGGTTTGACCGTTTGAGTGGGCTCTCGGAAGGTATATAAACACAGGTTCGTAAGGATTGAAGCTTGAAGACCTTGATCATGAAGTCGAGAACGGATGTTCGACCAGCATGGAGAATCTCCAACGCCTGCTGGACGCGCTCATCTGGCGATAGACGTTCCAGTGGACTTGGTCCTTTGCTTGCCCCATAGACCGCGGTTTGGTCACCAGACTAGCCAGTTCACAGAAATCATTGCTATCCGTCCAGAAGTTTGAACCTACCTAAAGCGGGCGGTGCGGGCCGACATTTAAAGAAAATCGAAGTTGGCTTCGGCCCCCTGGCAGCGGAGAAGAACATCTAAAATAATCAATAGACTTTTGAAGTAGCTCCGAGACCCCCCCCCCGCGCTACGGCAATTCAAGGTGCCTAGTACGCATGAAGTAGTCGACTCGCTCGATCCATCTGCTGCCGTCCTGTCGCTCGCCGCTTCGTTTGATCTGTTGCTCACCAACCTAGGCAATCCCAGACAAGTAGGAAGGCGTCAGTTACCTCACTTTCAAATCTCTTTGACGTGTACGAACGTCGTTCTAGTCGCCGGATTACTCCACATGTGAACGGATAACAGTTATGAACCATATCTAAGTTGAGCTGCGGTCATATCACATTCTCCTACTGAATCAGTTTCGACGCGCCCGAGTTGGGAATTTAAGCATGCAAAAATTCGTTATCGCTCGAGCGATCTAGACTTTGTCACCCTCATCCAATGGAAAAATTGACGATGTGTTCCTTTGTGCCCCCGGAGTCGGCATCATTATCTTATCAGTCTGTCGATAAAATATTCACTACTAAAAGCTTGGAAGGGGGACAGAGCGACTTTTGCGCTCCACTCTATATTTGTGACTCTTGGGCTGTACTGCTGTGAAAAGCTGCCGTCGATCCGGGTACTACAATGAGATCATGATGTGGAGTAAGTAGGTCAGGATTTTCTCAGCTGTCGAATACTTTTCTGCGGGACGTCGATAAGAACCAACCGAGGCTTTTCTGCGTAAGGGTGGTCAGCTCGATGACGACCCCATCTTCATTTGTGTGATTACATAAGGGCGTATTTCCCTGTTGCGGCGACAGCGCCAAAAGGCATCCGGTCATATCTTTATAACTGCGAGGATGGCTCGGAAACCTGGTTCACGCACATCCTTGCAAGTGCCTCTAGCAGGCCAGCGCCAGATTTATATGTCGTCGCCGTCAAGACGTTCGTTTGGTGTGCCCAACGCGCTGGGAATACAGCACGAAGGCGAGATCTCGGACCTCCCTGACTCGCGCAGGCAGTCGCGGCGCACCTCCTGGATATGGCCCAATATCTTTTCCATGTTGACCAGCCAGGACGAGGAGCTGGGTATCAAGTCTCCAACGTCGGAGCGACCGCCAATCCCGAGCGCACTGCATGTCAGGGAACCGGACTCGGCGCCCTTGCCGGCGCTGTCTATGATCGTGTTGTCCATTGTGAGTGTGCCCTTGCCCGCTTCTACCACGGTTCTCAGTATCACGTAGACCATGCTTGGGGAGTTCCTGTCTGCAAACGTATCGATGCCATTCTTGATCTTCATGGTCAAAGGTATGACCTCATCTGGCATGACAGCGTGTGACTCCTCTGAGGCGTTCGGTCGTTCCAGGGTTCGGCGAGTTTCAAGAGGAATCAGATATTGCCTTTTATACCGGCATTCTAGGTTTGCTTGTACGAACGTTCATTCTCGGACATGCACTCACCCCGCCCGTCCAGTGGCAGCATTTTTTCTCACTCAATTCCTTACCTCTCTACTATGGGTGTGTACCGACCATTTTCAGTGTGCCCCTTCTCTGGTTTACTCAGACGTCATGTAGGCTACCGTGGCTGATAAGCATGGTCGTCGGACTGTATTGTTTCTCTCCTTGTTTGGGAGTGCCATCACGGTTTCAGTTTTCGGCACTTGCACAACGTTCCGCCAGGCTCTCGTTGTTCGGTTGCTCCAAGGTATTTTTGCTGGCGCAGTCGGGGTGGCTCGCGGATGCGTTACAACTATAACCGACGCCACCAACGAAGGCAGAGCATACGCCATCATGGGGTAACTAGATCCTGCAACGCGTATCTCAAATTGTTGCTGACCCGTGGTACTGTAGCTTTTGTTGGGGTTTTGGAGGTGTCGCAGGCGCCATTGTCGGAGGAGCGTGTGCGTCATTTCGTGGTTGATCATCGTTGCCACGGCTCAAACATACATTTCAGTCGAACGACCTGCGGAAAAGTGGCCAGAGGTGTTTGGCCATATCTCGTATCTCGTTGATTATCCATACTTCTTGCCATGCGTTGTTGCTGGCTGCATTACCCTGATCGGTACGACCCTTGTACCTTCCCACTTTACTTACCCTGCTCACTTTCACATAGGCTCGTTCTTATCGCTTTTCCTTGGTCGAGATGGAGGGCCAAGGGAAGGCGCCATTCGCCTTCCCCCAGAGAAACTTGGAAACCAGCCATCGCCAATACTTGAAGAAGACGAGAGCATACACGAGGCCTTTGGAGAAGAACAACCTACAGGATTGTTCGGTACCCTTAAGCGGAAAATCTCGCGTCCATTCTCTCTATTTACTGCATCAAGCTCGCCAGTCATTCATCCCACTGAGATCTCCACCGCGCCATCCGTCCCTTTGATCTCGTCTCCGTCCAGAAACAGACCACGATTGAGCCGGGCGAACGGGTCCGCGTATGGTTACGGCGGCAATCAGAGACATCGACTAGCTAGCACAATCAAGCCACGCAAGAGTGTGGCGAGCACGCTCAGAAGCGGGCGGAGCACCTACCTTGATGGCTATCAGTCGTCTTTTGAGGGCTCAGAGCTCAACTTCACCCAGCGGTTGCTCATGGCGAATGAAAACGCGGTGACGAACATCGCAGACTTGTGGGTTGCCGCTGCGATGAACGTCGACAACGAGGAGCAATACGATTTGGACGCCGACTTGCTAACGGACGAGGAGCAGGCGAGGTTTGGTGACGAAGAGGATGTTGATGGACAGGACCCTTTCGGGACGGTTCGCGGGAGGACGGATTCGCGGAGCATTGACAGTGTGACGATCTCGTCACAGCGGGATCCGCGTTCGTCGAGTATGTTCGCGTCGTCTCGAGGCTTTCCCCGACGCTCTGTCTCGCGGACGTCTGCGTTGGGGTCACCCATGCCCGGAGGTGCCCGTATTTCCCGCCGGTCATCCGCGACTGGCCCAAGTATCTTTGCCCATGCTGGTGTCCGGACTCCGCCTGCTGTGCTTGATGCGCAGTTGCGCGAAGCAGAGCCTTTGGATGCATTAACCCCTATTCTCGAGCGCCGGGGGTCGGTGAACGCTACCAGTGGGACTGAAGCTGGCGCTGCGGAGGAGGAGGTGGTAGTAGAGAAACCCCCCTCCTTGGCGTCCCAGCTCCCTGTCTTGGTCATCATCCAGTATGGGTTGCTAGCGCTGCACAGCACGACGCACGATCAAGTGTTCCTGTCGTATCTCGTCACGTGAGTCGAATGTTGTTTTTCGGTGACGGGGCTGAAGAAAATGGCAGCGACTATGGATCTGGGGGATTGAACCTGAACCCGGGACACTTTTCCCAATTGAGTGTGTACTGTTGGCATCTTAACCCCGAGTGCTGCTGATCTTGTCTTGTAGTTGCTCTGATGTGCCTGTTCCAAATCGTCTACCAATTCTACCTCTATCCGTGAGTAACTCGTGTATTCGCCTCTCCCATATGCTAGTGCTAATTTTAATTTCTTCCTTCAGAAATATTGGGCACGTACACACGCCTCGCTCGTGAACTACGTTTTTGACACTGTCGTTAGCCCTCCCCGTGGACGTTTCTCACACATGGCGATGTTCCGTCTCGGGTCGTTCTTGTTCATCCCTGCTTACCTCACCGTCATCCTATACCGCATCTTTGCAAGTGCTACTGACGACGGCAACTTTTTCCTTATGACTAGTAAGTCTACGCCAATGTCGGTGTAGTATTCCAAGTCTCACAGTCTCCTCTCCTCCCCAGCTCTCGCTGTGAGCACGTAAGCATATTTATCGTAACCAATCCTTGCGTCGTTCTTGACTGACTGGAACGCACAGCGCCGTTCGGTTCTGTGGCAATACGTTTGCGTACACGGCCGTGGCCATTCTCCTAAATTACAGTACGTTCTCTCTCCCATCGGTTTTTGGAGGCTAAGCCGCTCATCTTTTTCCTCAAACAGTGACCCCGCCAGCAGCGGTTGGGTTTGCCAATGGCGTTGCACAAAGTATCGTCAGCCTTGCGCGTTGCCTGGGGCCGATTCTCGGGGGCTACGTGAGTGTCCCATTGTCTTTTCCTTTGCTCTCGGACGCTGACACGACGTGTACCCGTTGGCAGCTCTGGGCAGCGAGCACGCAGGACGGTCCGTCGGGGTACCCGCTCGGATTCCTGGCATGTAGCGCAGTGTGTGCGATCGCTGTGGCACACAGCTTTTTAATTCGATAATTCGGTGGCGGTTCCCCATTGCTATCTTCATTCTCTCTTATTCATTGTCGCGCCCGACCACAACGCCACGACCATATGCCCGCGTATTGGATCATACGCACGCGCTCGGCTTTAGCCATACTGCAGTGTATTTTGTATCATGTTCGTCGTCGCCGTCATCCTGTTGGCTCCTGTCGTCCCGTCTGTAAATGCGGGGACGTTGCCCATGTTTCTCTTCTTCACCAAATGGACTTGTCTCATGCATTTCGTTTTTTGTTAGATAGCGTATAATCATCGATAGCGAACAAGTACATTATAGAGTTGGTTCTGGTAAATTGGGAAGATGCGCCGAGTTCGAGAACGCTTTGATGATCTATACACAGCATCGAAATGAAAGCAGGAAGTAAATGTCTGCCACGCGATCATGTCATCAACGGTATCGTCACTCCTCGAGGGACTCGGAAGGGAGCGGGAAGAACGTGAATGAATGTCGAAGTAAGCGCATTGCGATCTGCGAAGACGAAAAAGATGTTTAGCCCGGATCATCACCCCCAGACGAGCTCGAAAGCATGCTTTTTTCGAGACCACGACCACTTACACAGATCACGTCCCCGATCAGCCGCCTCTCTGAGCTCTCCCACTACCCCTCCCACCGCCTACGTCTCCTCGCGCGACTGCTTCTGTACCAACGCCTCGTCGTACCGGGGAAGCAGTAACCGCTCCACCCACCCGCCCCTCGGAAACGGCTTATCCCACCGATTGTGCAAATGCACGGCAAAGATCTTTTGCAGCGCGAGGTCGAGTCCGCCACCTTCTCCCAAGCCGTATCCGTCCGCCCATTGCCTGTCTGCACGGTCGGGCGTGAACGGGTCAGGGACGCTATTGTCGAGTCGACAGGCGAGGGGGTCGCTGAAGCAAAACGGAAGGATCTTGAAGGGTGGTATCGATGCGGCGAGGAGGCGACGCCAGAGTCGGAGGTAGAGGATCGCACCCCAGTCTGTCGAGGGCGAACGAGGTGGGGTGGAGGTGGCCATGAGGTGGAATGCTTCGCAGAGGTAGGGCGAGTGTTGTTTGAAGTGCATGAGCGCACCGTTGAGCGCTTGGTACGTTTTGCCTGTGCGAAAGAGCGATGGGCACCCGGATGTCAGTCGATGTGCCATGGTGGGGAGAAAGGACGTTACCCCAGCAGTCCCATTGCGTGACGAATTCGTGCTCGAGAAGCGGTTCAAAGTCGCGTGTGACGAGCATGTCCATGTCGACCCACATGCCGCCATAGTTCCAGATGACAAGCAGACGGACGAGATCACCGTCGACCCATGCTTTCTCGTCGTTCAGTTGAAGAAGCTTGCTCGCTTCCATAGCTGTGCCCTTGGCCAGGGTGGGGATATCGACGACGCCGAGTGAGAACGACTCGGGATAACGTTGAAGGTACCTGCGCACGATCGGGTTCTCGCTCAGGTCGCCGTTCGACCAGAGGAAGAGGCGGGAGCGGGGCAGGTTCTGAGTGGCGAAAAAGGATTTGAGCATGAGCTCTTGGCGTTCCCCGAACGGGACGAGGTCTACGCGCCAGTAGGTGTGGTACTGGTTGCGATCTTCGGCCGGCATCCAGGTGACTTGACTGTCGTGCTCCGGTAGAACGACGGTTCCAGCAAAGGCATAGCAGTCCATGCCCACTCGCATGGGAAGGCCAGCCTGGACCTCGAACCGCTTCTTACCATACAGCGCCTCAGTGACATTGTACAGCGGGCTGACCCGGTCTTGGTCGAAGCAACCCGAGAGAGGCGTGATGGGGTGAATCTCGTTGGCAATCCAGTTGCGGTCATAAAAGACAAGGTCGACATGAAGGTGGGGCTCGAATGTGTGCCAGACCCACCAGAGCGCGAGCAGCGTCATGGGTATCGCAAATTTCAAGATATTGAATAGCGCTCGAGGTCGCATCATTACTCCAGGATGCTTGTGTAGCCACAACGATGGCGGGATCCGTGTCAGGAATGTGTTGGACTGGCGACGGCGGGAAGAATCGTAGCCGTCGTGAGCGGACACTGGGACGCCGTACGGTGCTGAAGACATGAAACGAATCTCCTCGTCTGCGGGAAGCATTTCTGAGGGATTTTTGTGGTGGACTGACAGCGGTCAATAATTTATCCATTTTTTCTCAAGAGCAAATTTGGTGGCGCTATTTTCCGTACGGCGAGACTCTTATTTTGTCACTTACACCTGTATAGCAGTCCCGATCAAATCACTCTCTTATACTTCATCATACGTGGCAGCAGGTGTGCACTTTTCCCAATGATCATATGCTTAGTGGTTGATCTATCCGTGCAGGCGGCGTCGTGGCACGGGCACTGGCGCTTTTCATCGCAAGTCATAGTACCAGGGTGGGCAACTCCTCAACCTTCCGATTTATACCACCACCTCTCCGTCCTGTGCTCTGTCTCCCCATCGATGTCACTCTAGCCACCCTTACAATTGCTAAACCCTGCCGTGTACGATGTCCGGGATAATCGAACGACTTCGAGAACAATTCCAGTCTGTGTCTGTTGGCGCAAAGCACGCGGTCGGGTCCAACTCCGGGACGACACTCTGTACGACATGTGCTGCGTTAGACCTCAAGAAAATATTACGCGATGGCCTTGCCGACGCAAAAATGATTTCCCTGGGCACCCTTCAGGACATAACTAGGAAGAGTGATCGCTGTGCATTTTGTCGGCTTGTCGCTGACCTCATTCGGCGTCGTTGGCGTCTCGACGACTTTCCTGATGCAGATATCCAGGGAACCAACTTTTCTGTATGTGCACGTGCCTGCGGTACTCTTGTCCCTAATCTCGACGAGAAGAAAAAAGCCCACCGCTTGTATATCCGCGCTTCTCGTCCACTAGACATAACCATCGCCCTGATGGCCGCCAAAGCGGCTCTTCACTTGGATATACAGTTATTGGAGGAGGACTCTCGCAAAGTGGCCCGGTCAAAGGATCTTCATGGACGCAGAATCAAGGACAAGGTGGACGTCCATTTGATCAAAAGGTGGATGAAGCTCTGTGAACAAGGACACGGAGAAGCATGCGGAACGGTGTGGTGGAAGTCTGGGCACGAGGATTTACCCGAATTCGTGAGGATGGTGGACGTGATCCAGGTGGCTCTGGTTCATGTGGGTCGGAACTGCCGCTATATCGCTCTTAGCTACGTTTGGGGAGGACCCGGAGAAGACTACTGGACGACAGTGGCGAACGCAAAAGCGCGGAGTCTTCCCTCTGGGCTCGACGAGTCCGTCCTGCCGGCGACCATTGTTGATGCCATCCAGCTCACTCGCCAGATTGGTGAACGGTACTTATGGGTCGATGCCCTATGTATCATCCAAGACAGTCAGGAGGATAAGGCTGCGCAAATATCCATCATGGACCGGATCTACGGTCGGGCTGCACTCGCAATTATCGCTGCAACTGGAGCGAGCGTCCGGGCCGGACTTCCCGGCATCGGGGAACGATCCCGGATGCTCAATCAGCACGTCGAATGTGTTCAAGGACTTCATCTCTCAATACCACTTCCACCACTTTCGGAGGCGGCTGTTGATTCCACCTGGAATACGCGAGGCTGGACTTTCCAGGAGGCCTTACTTTCACGCCGCCGACTGTGCTTCACCAAACACCAGATATATTTCCAGTGCGAACGGGACGTCTGGTGTGAAGATCTGGTTGCGGAGAGTACAACACTGCAAGGGTCCTCTCAGCCGATGCGCTACTCGGGGATAGAATTTTCAACAATTGGGATGGATCTTAGAGGCTATGAAGTCGCCATTGAATACTATTCCCAGCGTCATCTGACTGTCGACTCCGATGTAATAGTCGCAGCAGCAGCGTTGATGAACGCCATGACCAGAGCCCTTGAGCCTCCCGGGAGTAACTCCAAAGAAGCTTTTCGGTTCGGGATGTGGATACGCAACCTTGATCTCTCCCTGCTGTGGCAACCTAAATTCAACGCAATTCATACCCGACGCACCATGCCCAATGCTGATCGCTCATGCTGGCTCTCCTGGGCATGGTCAGGGTGGAAAGGCGCAGTTCAGTATGGAAATGAATCGCAGCTGTTGGACGGAACGGATACCGACCCCCGCGGAGTTCCTGCAGAGTCACTCGTTACCGCTTGGCATCTAGTCGATGAAGACGGGACAATCGTCCAATTGGACGTCACACAGATCCCACCAAGTTGGGTTGTTGAAGAGAACACGGATGGACTCTCTCCATACAAGTATGTACCATCCAAGAGCCATGCAAGCGACCTGGTTCTGGATTTCTTACCCCCGAGTGGGACGCTCGTCTTTCGTACCCAATGTGCACGCTTCCAAGTCTTGAAACTGGACGACGATGGTTCCCTTCCAGACCCAAGCAAAGCTACAGCGCACACTGTCTTTCATATCATCCCGGTTGGTGACGTGTCTCCCCATTATGCTGGGCGCATTATCCTTCCTGTCTCTACACCATCCCCATCCATCCTTGAATTCGTTGTCCTCTCTCGGTGCGATGGTGGGCTTGTGGGGCTTTGGGACGAGAGTAAGTGGGGGAAGAGATATTATGGGTGCATGTTGCATGTAATGGCGGTGCAGAGCATGTGTGACGACTCCCGGGTCAGTGAACGAGTCGGCCTCGGCCTCGTTGTCGAATCTGCCTGGATGGAAAGCGGAGCGGAGGAGCGTGTTGTGTTGTTGGCATGATTGCCGCCCGGCGCGGCCCGGCGAACAACGAATCTAGTAGCGAGATTGTCGGAAGACCCTCCGGACGCGACGGGCAACGATGAGCGTCGTTCCAGACCGTCCAGGTCGTCTGTTATATTGATTGATGCTACTTAAAGAACATTGAAATCAACAACCGCAAGTGTGAAGATCGTGTCTCTGCAATACATGCTCAAGCGCTCACTGCTCAGGCTATATATACCCAAATGTAATTCACGGCGAACTCCGACTTTACTAGGGCACGCGCCATTGACAGGCATGCAATTGTCTCAGGATGGTGAGACATTCTTCAAGGGCTCTCGTTCGATTGTGTTGATCTATTACGACTACTAATACAAAATTCCCAGTGGCACTGAGACAGGAGCCTTTATGAAGTATCAAGCTTTCAAGTCGGAACAAGAATCGTTACGCAAGGTTTGAGACATTATGGAAGTACCTCCGTCCACCGGGCCCACTGGCAAGACGTGGTTTTATAATGGAGGTTCGTAATCACTGCCAGTGCCCCGGCACCTAACTGCTGACAGACTGGGGACTTCTCGAAGTGGAAGAGCCCACGAGGCCTCCATAAAGTGGAGGGATCTGCGGCCCATGGATCTTCTATCGTCATCATTTTACTTCCATGACTACTTCGGCCTCTGCGTGCGCTGTCGCCTTTGGATGCATAACGCTGATCTACATCAGCAAACGATATCTCCAGAATACAACCCCCAATTTGCCGTTGCCCCCCGGGCCTCCTGGATTACCATGGGTTGGGAATGTCATTGGAATCGACACAAAGGCGCCGTGGTTGACCTACCGCGAATGGGCAAAAACATACGGCAAGTCACTACATGCTGAGAGGATGCTTTCTGCTCACATAGTACCCATATAGGCGATATAGTTCACTCTCGACTATTAGGAAAGGATATCATCATCATCAATTCGGAAAAGATTGCAAAGGACTTGCTCGAAAACCGGTCTTCGAACAATTCAGACCGTCCCCACTTCATTACCAACGAACTGTAAGTACCTCATCTCACATTGGAAAGTGGATTTGAACTTATTATCCTAGGTGTGGGATAGACTTCAATTCGACACTTCTGCCCTATGGTGATAGATGGCGGCTCCACAGACGGTTTTTCCACCAGACCTTTCGGTTGGATGCAGCTCAAAGATTTCTACCCTTTCAACACCGCAAGTCATGTCATCTCCTCCGACAGCTGTTCAGCACCCCAGAACAACTTGATGAACATGTGTTCGAGTAGGTGTCTGAGGTTGAATGCGTTGATCAACATGATTTGACATTGCGTTTAGATACACGTCCGCCATCGTTCTCAACAGCGCGTATGATTATGACCCCCCATCTCATAGTGACGAACTCATCAGGACTGTGGCGAAGGTACAAGAAATTGCAATATCTGTTGTGCGTTTCGACACCGCAATCATCATTGCCACATTCCCGATACGTGAGTAATTGCATACCTGCCCTTTTAACCAGGAAATTCAGTATGGTCCCAGTTCTGAAGCTCCCGGCATGGTTTCCGGGTATGTCGATCAAGAGAGAGATGGCGGCTGCGAGCAAGCTTACAAGACAATATGTCGAGACGGCATTCGACTATTCTTTACAAAGAGTGGT
>JBBPNE010000339.1:0-26368 GCA_038090735.1 Xerocomellus amylosporus | reverse complement strand
CCCTCCGAGCTCAAGGGACTACCGCCCGTATCCAACGCTTCCTTGGTCAACTCACTTACATAAGGAAATCGACGATGCCACCTACCATTGCAGTGCACGTTCAAATCGGTTCAACGAACTCCCCCCTGCTAGACTACCTGGAATGGCATTCCAAAGAGCCCCTCCAGACGTGTACGACCACGTATAGATACATTGTTTAACATGACATCCCACCTGCTTGCACTGGCCGAGTATGGCATTGACTTTGTCCGACACGTCGACACACATCTCCGCCAAGGGAACCGTACGTATACATACTTGCTTTTATACTCCTTTGTCAACTCACATCCATCCGCAGCCCA
Source organism: Xerocomellus amylosporus (assembly GCA_038090735.1). Classification (NCBI taxonomy): domain Eukaryota; kingdom Fungi; phylum Basidiomycota; class Agaricomycetes; order Boletales; family Boletaceae; genus Xerocomellus; species Xerocomellus amylosporus. Next base: position 26,027 of record JBBPNE010000339.1, on the reverse strand, counting down.
CGTTCATCACGATCCACGACAAGACACAAGTCTGATTATACTTGGCAAGCCGACGGACTGTACCGAAGAGTTGAGTACTCTGCTCTGTTCGATGACCGACTCTTGACGCTTCGCTCCGTGATCGAGCGAGATCAACAAGAGCTAAAAGGTAAGGTGCTAAACACCGAGGCCCAAATGGCGTGAGTTAATCACTGTCCTCAGAATGTCACCTTCAAGGAATGGACGAGTCACGCGGGATGATCGGACACGTCAGGCAATGCGGACTATACCGATGTCGTCACCGAGCATATGCGTCTGTATCTCGCCCTGAAGTCTGGGACAAACGTCGCTGTCCATTCGCGGACTCGGAAGAAGCATGCGCATGAATACACGAGCCGCCACACCTTTATCCGATGCGCCAAAGAAAATAGAGCAGCCTGAAGGCCGGCGTGCTAAGGACATCAAGACATCGAACTTCCCCAGCATCTCGACATCGCGATGTCGGAGGGCCCTAAAGGACCGTTCCCGTCAGGGGATGGCACATGTTCGACGTCGGGCAAGGTATGTTCCCCATTATCTGGTTTGGTCCGCGTCTGACGCAGGCTACGGGCGCTAGATCGACCAACGGTGTATATCATCCCAGCATCTATATGATCGATCACGCAGGAGATTTGTTCAAACACGAGAACTCCATGCTGAGACAACTCGATTTTCACGAGTCAATGACGAGCTTCTCGCTCCCGACACTCGGTACAGTTGTAAGCAAAGTGATCCTACCATACTGTACACAGGCAGATACACAGACTATCAATTCACGATACGCATTCGTACAAACACGAAAGAAAGCAAATGCATGGAAAATCTACACTTCGTCGAGGAAAGCCTTTGCTTCCTCAGTGCCTTCGGCCTTCTCGATTTCCTTCTGAGCCTCTTCCGGATGCTCATGCGCCCACTCGAACTGAGCAATGACAGGGAAATTGAACAGCTTCTCATCCTCTGTTTTCTTGCTAAGGCCAGAACCGAGCCCCTGGGACTCGTCCAGCCATGGCTCTACAATGTCGGCCTCCTGGGTGTAAAGCCCCAGGTGCGCCAGGCCGACCATCAGAAGAAACTCTTCTAAATTCTGGGACGAACCAAGAGGAGGGGGACTAGGTTTAGAGAAATACTGGCTCGGGAGGGGGTAGAACACCGCGCCAGAGCTGAGCGCATGGAGGGCAAAGACGATGGTGCCGCCCAGTACAACGGGAAGCACAGGCTTGCCGTAGATGGGGGGGATGTTGCCCAAGTTCTGCTGTGGGGAAATGCTTTTTACGGTACACCAGGCCTGAGGTACGATATCGAGGGTGTTGACCAGGTTGAGGTTCCACCCCTGGTAGCTACTCGCTTTGTCCGACTTACGGGCCGGGAATGTCTCGGTGAAGAGGTCGGTGAAGCCTCTGTTTCCTGGACTGGGGCCCGCGGTAGGATACGTCAGAGTCTTATCAGCGGGGACGACCCCGGCCGAAACCAGGGCAAGTGCGAGGGAGGGTGAAAGGGCACCGCCGAGACTGTGACCGGCAGCAATAAATCTGTTATCGGCAGACCCATCTGCGTTGTTGATGAAATCGAGGAGCGTCGTGCCCGCGCCTAGGGCACCCTCTGGTGCTGGGGTGTTGAGCAGTAAATGTACCGCTCTCACCGTCCCTGTTGCGATGTATGGGGTGCCCGGTACAATACGCGCCGCAGGAACGACGACGGGTGCATTCTGAATTCCGCCAGCAACCCAGACATTGAAGTCGGCGACAGAGTTTACTCCGAAGTTCTGGTTGATCCAAACGTACTCGGCCTCGGTAGGCGTGCCGGCAATAGCAATGACGTAGGTGGGGTGCACAGAGCCGTCCTCAAACTCGAGGCTCGGATGAAAGGCGACATACCACGAGTTGTCGGGTCCGGTGGTATCTTCGTCTGGCTTGTTCTTCCATACGACTGGCCCCCAAACGACTTTCCATCCAGGAACATAGTGCGGAAGGAGAGGACTCTCAATCAGCCCGATCTGAAGTGCTTTCTGAAGGGACGTCTGAGTTCCCTTGAATTCATTGGTGATGTTGGAGGCGAGGGACAGGAAGAAAGCTTGTTGGAAGACGTCGTACGGCATTTCAGAGCTGGATGCACGTCATGGCCAAAGTATCAGCACATCAGAACTCGGGGCAGGGCGCAGTAGGGTGGGCGTACCGTTGAGTTCTACAGGGAACCCGCAGTTGGGCGACGGATATGGGATTCTTAAATACTCCGTCCGTAAGCGATTCTTGTTCGTTTTAGTCGTGGATGGAAATAGAGCTGATCAGGAAAATTCGATAAAACCTGTGAGGATACATGATAGGAGTGACACTAGCCGACCAGAAGCTGGAGCCCGTGACTGAGCCAAGGGAAACACGAGGACTTTCATTTTCGATTGGGGCTCATCTAACGGTACTGATCCAATATCGTTCGGCACAGAGATAAGCCATGGTGCGACCTTGTCGAATGGCAATGCGAATGGAAGGATAGTAGATGATGCTGAACATGATTCGGGTCAGGACCTAGAAGCTCGACACACACACTGAGGCTATTAGTATGTCAGTTATCGTGGACATTCCTACTCGGCGTGAGCTACTAATGTCGCACGAAAAATGACCTACATGGACAAGACGAGCCGCATGAACGTCACTGGCTCCACATGCACATGCCAGTGTGGGGACAAAGCGTATCTCGTTCAACCGATTATCATGATAATGATCAATCGATCACCTATCAGGGTATCATGTGAGAACTTCATTATGCAGAAGACATCTTCCCCTTGCTAAGTGCGGCACCCCGAGCCGAGAATCCAATATGTAGGGGAACAGAGCCAGATCTGTCCCGGGTCGTGGGTGGGCTTATGGTCACTACCAGGTCGCAATGTGGCAGGATGACGGGTATATTGGGAGACATCGTGTTTGCGGACGTCGGGCTGCCAGTGGACGGGGATTATGATGTTTCGGGAGTGGCTTGAGCTACTCACCGCTGTGCGTGCTTGCGACATCCATCCACCAGCTGGACTGGCGCTCGAGCTCCAAGTGTCGACCGGTTGTAAAGACTGCTGGTGTGCGCGTTTGACTCGGAGACATGTTGAACGTCAACCGAGGGTGAGAGTGAATGTCGCGAATGTCAATGCGGCAGCAAGGGTTGGATTCAACCAAGCCAACGGTGCTCGGACTCTTCCTGTTCCGCCGTGGACAAACACGAAAAGTCATGACGAGGCACAGGACAAAACGCAACTGATTATTCGATATCGATGCAGGTACAGTAGGGCAGTCTATAGATGGGATAAATCTCCGTGGGATAGCATCTAGCGAGTGTGAGACGACGTTCGCCATTCGCCAACAAACATTCATCTCCTCCTCGCAAGGACTCTCGCAATGCTCGCTTTGACGATCCCCGCAGCCTTCTCCACATCTTTCTTCGACAATCCCGCCGTAGCAGCAATCCGAATCGTCGGGCGCGAGTCGATCGTCTCTTGACTTCTCAGGTGCTTGCCACGCGTGATGAATACCCCATTCGCAAGGGCGTCGTCAACGATATCCTGCAAGATCCACTCCTCTACCTCGTGTTCGGGGGCGGCAGGAGCGACTGCGAGGGACTGGGGACTGCTGCGGAGACAAAAATGGATGATAGGACTGGCCCGATGACCGAGTATCGTGATCCCCTCGGTCTTTTCCAACACAGAACGGATGGTGTCAACGTTATCGTGGAGAGTGGTGAGGACCGATGGAGTATTTTGCAAGTAACTAATCGTCTCTGATGCGGAAGTGGCCAGAAGGGCGGGCATTGATGCAGAGAAGACGAAGGCAGTACCGTTGATACGCTATAAGATAGATGAGTTGGTGGAATGCTAAATTTGTCAGTCACGTAACCCACTTGGTGTTCGGTAACGATGTAAGAACCAGCGCAAAAGCCACCACCCGAGCATAAACCGTTAGCGACAGAGCCCACGAGCATGTCAATCTGTGTAGCCTGAAGAGGGGGGGAGTTATCAAACTACAGTGCTCAATCGGCCGGTTGACGCGCGTACCGGAATGTTGTAAAGTTCAGTCAAACCACGACCAGTTCGACCGACTGCACCGAAAGAGATACTCTCATCGAGAATGAGCCGATACTTGTACTTGAGCTTAAGCTCGATCTATTGAACGTTCAACACAACAAAGAAAACAGAAATGCATCAATTGACAAACCAGCTTGGGCAAATCAACCATTTCCCCATCGCGTTCAAAAATACCTTCGGTAATAATAAAGCGACGCGTCAACGGACCCTTGCGCTTCTTTCTCTCCTTCTCCACGCTGATAAGAACGTCCTCGAGGCTCTTGAGATCGTTGTGATCATACCACCGAATGGTCGAACGAGAGCCTTCGATACCCTTCTGAATGGCAAAGTTCACAGAGCGATCTGCGACAATGATATCTCCCCGTTTGCAGAAAGCGGGAATAACAGAGGAGACGGTCGAGAATCCTTGAGAATAAAGGATACACGCCTCCGTTCCCAAAAATTCCGAAATGTTGCGTTCCAACTCAATGTGTACGTCTACTTGACGTGTGAACCAGAGGCTCTCCATGCAGACGACTCGAACTCACCAATAGTTCCATAGAAACCTGGGGGACCGCAGCTTCCAAGACCGTATTTACGCAAGGTTTCGATAGCCTTTTCTTTGATGTGTTCGTTGCCTGCGAGCCCGGAGAAGTTGAAGCTTGCCAGGTTGATAACTGACTTGCCATTGGACAACAGCTTGGGTTTGGGTCCAATGGGGCCAGTAACGATGGGAACAGAGCTCAAGTCTCGTTGTTCCCACTCGCTCAAAGGTTGAACAAGGCTGTCAGGCGTCCACTCATCCACGAGTTCATTGATTTCCTGGGCGCTGGTCAACATGCGGTAGTTTGCACCGTCGAAGAACAGACCTTTTCAGAAAATTGAATGAAATGTTTTCCCTGTTTGTCTCCTCGCGTTCGCGACTGCAGGAGCGTACGAATGGCAAAAATGACAAGGATTAATTCTAAGATGGTTCGTCCTGGATCATTTTGGTGCGAAGACTTGACATATCGTGCGACCACAGCAGAACCGGGAATTCTGTAGAAGGTGGACTCAAGCCTAGAGAGGGAATAAGCCAAGAAGGCGAGCAGTGGCTCCAGAGTCGAGGAGGGGGTATCCGACATCGTGGGTTGGTCCGGAAGATGTTCAAACTTCATTGGCGCAGTGCTTCGGAGTGCGGAGATTAGGTAAGCTAAACACCCCTATCCAGTCATCTGGACAATGCCATTGGTTGTAACGCACTCCATTTCTCAAAGGTGGTATTTTAAGCTATAGCGTGCCAGTTACACTGACACCAGGAGACAGCATCGAAAGCCTCGAGGACGTTCCTCGAAACCTCGGCCACGACGGCGAAATGTGTCGACCTGTCGAAACTGGTTCGTCGTTCGAATGATTTATATTAACTTGAGCGTGCTGAGAATTCGATGGAACGAGCTTTATATATCTCACCCAAGGCAAGTGAAGGGTGATATAGACACAAACTCGCGTCAACCTGTCTTGTAGAAACGTTTCTCCAGTACAAGTCTTCCTTTTTCGCACAAACTTCACCCTTTCCTGATTATTGCTCCCTATCCACGGTCGTACTGGTGAGTGGGTCTCCACAAATTACTCACTGACCCTCGCCCCCCCACGTGTTACTGCTGGCTGATTTGCCGTCGCCGAACCCTCGCTCAATACTCTGCGTGTTGTTGAATTAATGACCGGTCCAGTGATCAAGTTGCACAATTACCTAGCTATACGAGCGGTCGCGTGAACTCGCCAGGCGTCTGCTCTCGTATCGGAGAGAGGTGGCTGTATATGACTCGGAGTATCCAGTTGGCAGTGCGGCAACGGTGAAGCCGAAGATAGCGAGTGAACTGGATATCATGACTCCGATGCGGACAATGATGCGATCGCAAAGCCTCCGCAGACGGGTGAGTCGTCTCCATCCGACCTGGGTTCCCCTTGCCCTAATTGGCACCAGCGACTCGTGAGCAAGGAGGGGTCGATGCTGAATGTGTATGGTGTACAAGGGCAAATACGTGGCATGAGATCGACTCGACCTGCACATGCAATCTGCTGACGTTTGCTCGCTAGATGTGTCCAGCTGTCCGACAAATGTTCGCGAATAGTGCATCATATGCTTCTACATGCCAAGGACGACGAACAAATCCGAGACTGCTAACTGATCAATCTTCTTTGTCAAAACACAAACTCCGCCGCGTTTCTGATCGGACGGCAGTCCGAGTGGCATGCTACGAGATATGAGTGTTGAAACCAAGACACACGCGGTTGGTCGTCGATGAAGGAATTGCGCGCGTCTGCAGGAATATTTATTCTGTTTCTAGCCGAGGGTCTTGTGTAAATGGAGTCTTATATTCGGTCCTCGCGCGGGAGTTCAGGTTACAAGGTCAGGTATTCAATTCGCAAAGCAAACTAGATGATACAGCCATCGTCATCGCATAGAACTTCCTCTGGAGGTGCAAGGATGAACCTGGTCGTGTCACGTCCTCAGCCACGCAGTCTTGGCGATTTTTTTCTGCTTTTTTTGCTCTTTGAATCGTTCCTGGATAGAGCCGGAAGCATCAGTACGTCCGTCCGTTGATGCGTATTTCGTCTTGGATTCGTCGTCTCTCGCGATGCACGCAAAAAGAGATGATGATGAAAAGGAGAGACTGAACGCCTGAACACTCACCAAGTCCTTCTTCGTCGGCCTCTTCCTTTTCTTCCCCCCCGCATCCTTTTCCTCTGCATCCCGTTGTTCCACATCCTTTTCCCACGCTCCCATGTCGAAGTAGAACTCGTTCATGCGCTTCATGCGTTCATATTCTGACATGTGGGAAGGCGCCCGTGAGTCAGTCGCTGCGAATGCGCCGGTGCGCGCGTTGAACTTTGCGGTGAAGCTTCCCGAGTGTCCGAGAGAGGACGGGCCAGCGAGGGACGGGTCGAGGTGGGCAAGGGAGGGATCTATGCCCGCTGCGATGGCGCGGGCCTCGAGGGAATTGGGGTCGTAGGGATTGGGACTGGCGAGGCCGTCTGGACCGTTCTCTTGCGCGTCCGCTGCGGTGTCTTGGGCGCCCGTGGAGGAAGACGAGGGATCAGAAAGAGACGACTGGAGCGGGTTGACCCAGGTTGTTTCGCAGGTGGATGCGTTGTAAAAGTAGTAGGCGTTGTGCTGGGGTGAAAAGATGGCTTGCCATGCACCAGCTGAGAGGCTGGCGGGGTCTGCTACTGAAGAGGAGGAAGCGGCGGGGTCGGGGGGTGGGGATTTGTCGACACCCTTCTCTTGTTCGGGTTCTGGAGAGGAGTGGTCGCTGGACGGTGCTGGGGACATGAGGAGAACTTTACAACCAGTGTAGGCTAACCTATTAATTATGGTGAGAGCGAAAATAAATATTTTCGTTATTCTTTGATGCAGCACACACACATCCCAGTGACGCTCCGCTCGGCGCTAAAGCAGCCGTCCCGCCCGTCCTCGCCCTCACTGGGAACCCCCTCCTCGCCACCCGCATATCCCGGCGCGCCACCGAGGACGACATCCGCCTCGTCGCTGGTAACCTCCCCCTCCGTCGTCTCGCCTCTCTTTCGGCCTGGGACATCTGCATCCATGTTGTCTCCGAATACCTCCCCACCAGTCGTCTCCCCGGGGTATACCCCTAAAGTATCCTTTGACACATTCGAAAACTCCAACGCATCCATGTTCTCATACACCCTTCATGTCCACTCAGATGGCTACGCACGGACTCGTTCCACCCGCGTCTTTCTATGCGCTTCAAGTCCGGATGAAACCGGCAGTGAAGCCCTCGAATGGGCCCTGGAGTGCCTTGTTCAAGATGGCGACGAACTCATTGTATTCAGGGGTATTGATCAAGAAGAGCTAGGTGGGGTGTATCTCCGCTGCCGGCCCACGTGTCTCTGATTCGGGTGTAGAAAAGGACCAAGAACTCGTACGGGAAGAAGCGAGAGATCTAATGAGGCATATTCAGGACAAATGTGTCGAGTATGATCCGGACCGCAAGGTATTCCCGTGCCCCTTTCAAATCAGCGGCTTCCCTTTTAATGATCTTGCCAAGATTTCCATCATTCTTGAATTTATCGCAGGTCGTGTGACCACAACTCTCGATAGGCTCATCGCGCTTTATCGTCCCGATTCGGTCGTTGTCGGTATGCGCAGCCGGGGGCGTGTCCTTGGTTTTGGTGGGGGGCGACCCGGTGGCATGTTCAGTGGCAAGTCCCACTTGCTTCCCTGGTGCTTGTATTCACAAGAACCTTCTGTTCCGCAGGGGTGGGCTCTGTATCAAAGTATGCTCTCTCTCACAGTCCGGTCCCGATCATCGTCGTCCGGCCAGAAAGCACAGTAAGGAAGGTTCGAGAAAAGAGGCTAAAGGACCCAAAGAGAGGGACTCATTTCGACGAGTAAGATCATTCCTTCTCTACTCTCCCTTGACTCTGGGTCACCCGCCCGTCAAGTGCTTGGTCTACAAGTTCATACATGCGTGCCTGCGACTCTGAGAGCGTTGGTTTTCTACATTAATGACGCATATATGCGTCTGCGCCAGCAGGATGGCGCCCAAGTCATGCATTATTCGATATGACACTAACCAATCTCCGTAGATCACCTCTTGTAAAGATAAAGACGGAGAACAATGGCACATTGCCTACCGTGCCATCCATCTCGCCGTCTACTACGAGGTCATGAGCTCGAGTGGTTAGTGCAGTTAACCTACACCGCTTTCACAGAAACTTTCTGACCATTATTCACAGTTTCGCCCTTCAGCCTCACAGTATCAACAACAATTTCTTAAAACAACCTCGCGAACGCCTCGACTCTTAGCATCACCTGTCATTTGCATTAAAACGCCATCTCTGTTATTTATTCCCTCCACGGTCACAGTACCCACTGATGCATTCCTGCCAAAAACCCCAAGGGAGCATCTCTCCGTGTACATCTAACCGCCACGGACGCGTCGGTAATGGACTTAAACATGTCGAAAGCTCAACTCTGTTCGGTTCGCATTTTGTACAACTGCTATCACTCGATTCCAGTCCCACGCACTCCTAGTCCATGTCTGGAGAATACCCACTCCATTCTCGTGTGTTTCGCTGGTACGCTCCGTTCGCGTCCGGTTTGTGTGTATCCACGACAATCTTGTTTTCTTGTACATTGTTCTGTATTTTCGCATTCGGGTTAATTATACCTTGCTATTCGGCTAGGGCTTTCAATCCGTATCGTTCTGTCATCTCGAGCACTCGTCTGCGTATGTTCCGTTTACTGTCTCGTCTGCAGTCAGACGGCGGCACGTCGAGGGGCATTGTAGCAGATCGTTTAACACCCCGCGGTGTCGCTAGAAAGTTATCTGGGCCAGATATCATCAGCGGGGTGCACAAGCGAAAACATCACGAGGTGAGCGTCACCGCTTGCAAATCTCCCCCTCTACTTGGGCCCGTCCGTTTTGACACCCACGATGGACGAGTCGGGATTTCCCTGAAGGCCCAGATACGTGTTGGAGGTAGCAATCCGATCACCAGCATGTCGACCCCCACAAGAATTTCGGAGCACGGTGTGTCTCGCAGTCGTTTGGCGACTTGACCTTGCCGCGATATTCGTTCCATCTCATTCGGTTATCGCGCGGCGCCCGCACCCGTGACAAATCGCGTCGTCGGCACTACTGCTCCGCTCCGCATAGCAGAGGCTCTCAGTCTGGTAGCTCACGCTAACACAGGGGCATCTTCCCGGGGACCACCGACACGCATGTGCGATTGAAAGTCTAGAGGACATACACCGTTAACAGTGAACATGGAGAGGGTACAATACGAGAGACAATGCATATGAAACCAAGTCCATCCGAAGCATAGCATCTGCCGCAGGGTGTGAGTTTTCGACTCGGAACACGTCTTAGCGGCTAAAACTTACTCGTTCATGCCCCGTCGACGTATTGCTTCGCCCTCAGCTCATCCATAGGTACGTCCTCGACCCCGAGCGTTGTCTCCCCTGGCCCTGCATCTGCAAAGTGGACTCGGGTTTCAATGTTTGCGAATGTACCTGCTGATTTCATTCCAAACCCAGTGTCGATATACTGGCCATGGAGAGCTTGAGCATACAGCTCCCTGATGCTCAATATAAACCGGGGGTTGAGTGCAAAGATAAGAATGTAGGTGGCAGGAGTCAAAACCAGTCCGACATTCTGGGGTACAGCTATACTGAAGAGGCCGTTGGTGATAATCGCATGGAACAAATTGCTATCGATTGAAGTGCCCATTAGTTTCATGTAGAACAAGGTAGTGATAGACAAGGCGAAGACCCACATGAAGAAGTACAGGATACCTTGCTGGACAAGGAGTTTGAAGTACTGATTGAACTGCCACCTTTTCGTTGCCCTGAACAGTTGAAATGATTGTCTGAGAGCTTGATAGATGGCCAGTAGGCACATCACACCCTGTAGAACAACCAGAGGAATGACCGAATATCTGCCCCAGTTCCAAGAAGGATATTGGATTATGCAGACGGGTGGATAAGGTGCCGGAGAAATAGTCACTGTGGAATAAATACAACAACATTATTCAGACCGGCCCCCGACATATGTATCAAACGAAATTGTGCGACACACCTATCACACCTCCAGGTTGAGCATATACAATACCAGCACCAACGCTAGCAACAACCTCTCCAAAATAAATGCACAGCAGAAAACCGAGAATTGTTCTTGATCTGCCATACAATGCATAGACTCGAAAGATCATCACCACTGCAATAAATTGTCATGAATTGTCATGAAAACGAATGCAATCGTAGCTTACGGTCAGTAGCATTTTTGAAAAGGATGTCAGTCCAGCTTGCCAGATAAATCATCATTTTACCTTGCCATTGGGAACGTGGTCTAAGTATGGTCGTAGCAAGGAATTTCTGAAAGACTTACAGCTATCCAATCGATATCAGTCATTCATAATCCCAAGAGAGAAAACGAAATACATACACCTACACATATGATACCCATTCAATCGTGAATTGGCAAGGTATAATATAGAAAAAAGCCTCACCCGCAAAGGACCAGGTACAAAGGTGGTCCCAGCTTGTGATTCAGTATGGTCAGTCCGGCCAGCCACCATCTAGAGAACTGAATATACCTAGCGCCGTAGTACTTGATAATAGATTAAAGTCAATGCAAGATAATCACGAATCAAAGAGTAGCCATACAGGATTGAAAGCAAGCCCCCATAACGGACCTAGAGTAGAAAATGAATTGCGAGCATGGCCAAAGAGGATTGGTACATACAAAGAGGAACGTATAAGAGACCCAGGTCCATGGTCTCTTCTATAGTGCTGTCAATATCGCGTCATTTGGCTTCGAGATGCTCACTCACCCAGATGTGTTCTATCTAATACAAAGTAACCAGCCGGACGGCGTTTGCATAGAACACGACGAAAAATAGAACATAAATACCTCAGTTGAGAAGGTGAGCGCTGGTCGTGTAGACGTTAGTACAATGTCAACGGACGTGAATGTTCACGACGTACCGTAGTCAAACACGACCGCGGTGACCATCGCAACTAGCGGCGCTCGTGAGAAATCAACGGCTCGTTATAATTGAACGTACGGGATACATAGTTATTCAGGTCTAAGCTCGCCAGGTCGACCGCTAGGCTTGTAGACATGTTCACGAAGTCTGTCACTCGAAGAGAGACCGAACTTGAAGATAGTAGTGGCGGGGCGGGCGAAAGACGAGCGGGTGGGACGTCGAAGAAAAGAGGAACCGAAGAATGGCAACGAGGGTATAAATGGGCAGGCCATCGACGGCCAGACTTTAAGTTCAGCGCCCTTATCTAACGGTGGTGCGCGCCGGCAGAAGTTGACCTAAACGTGACTGATTTAAATCAGCGAGGAAACTTGGCTGCCGTGTCTGTGGAGCTAAAATGAAAAAGAACCTCAATGATGACTGACTGTGGCGCTGACGCCCGACTCGGCGGACTCGGACATTGTTGCTATTACCGTAGGATTCAGGAACATACGAACGTACTCGTGAGCAATGTATGACGTGATTGTCGGACCGATTGATGCGCCGTTGAGATAAAACGCCGGAAACGCATGGTGTAGCTAGGTCCATGAGAATGTCGGCGCCGCTTTCACTGTCTGTCCCTGTCGACGCATCATCAGTTTCGACGAGTTGAAGTGGGACGGTGTGTCTGCAGAAAAGGTTTTCTATGCTCTCACGGTCAGTCGTGAGCGGGGGATCAAGTGTGGTGGTCGGCCGGATTAGGGTCAGCGCTACTGCAGCTGCGAGAACGGGAGGAGAATGGGGAACGGTCAAGGGTCGATGTGGGAAGTGACTAGACGACGTGGATCCTCGTGGATCGATCGGGTTCACATGGAGGCGGGAAGTCGGGATGGAAGGAGATGACGCCAATCCAGGTTCGGGGACCAACATGCCAAATTCGAATCGATATTTTCATTTTGCGCTGTCAGGGCACCAACTCGGAGCCGAATCAGTCGATCCGTCCGGAGATAGGAAAAGATTGAACGTAGTATCGCCATGACCTTTCCATGGTGGTCATCAGACAAAGTAACTCCGCTGGTGAGGAATCCGGTCGGGCCTGAACCATTGGGGACGAGTTGAGGCAGCGCGCACGTTCTTCGACCTCTCGTTAGGCTTCCAACTACGCTCATGTATAAAGTGAGCCCATCCGAGAATCCGCGTACGGATCAACCAAATCCCCCTCGAGAGTCCAAGCTGGTACACATTCAATTGTAATGTACTTACTAAGGTACGATATCGAGGGTGTCAACCAAGTTATGGTTCCACCCTTGGTAGTTATTCGCTTTGTCCGACTGACGAGTCGGGAATGTCGCGATGAAGAGGTCGGTGAAGCCTTGGTTTCCAGGACTGGGCCCCGCAGTAGGGTAGGTCGGAGTGCTATCAGCGGGGGCGGCCCCGGTTGAGATCGGGGCGAGTGCGAGGGAGGGTGAAAGGGCCTCACCGTGCGTAGTTGGGCGCCCCGTCGAGTTCCACAGGGAATAGGCAGTTGGGCGGCGGACGTGGGATCCTTGGGTACTTTGCCCATACTAAGTGGTTCTTGTTCGTGGACGGACATAAAGCCGACCACTGGCAGGCAAATTAGAACGTGGGGAGATGAATGATAAGGTGTGAAACTCTGACCAGGCACAGGACTAAGCTGGAAACCATGATTGGGCTTGAAGTCGCCCATTCGTCTGTGCCGCATTCCGCTCGTGAGGAGTCTGGCGGGTGGGCAATTAATATTGGGTGCTTAGACGGGTTGAGGCAGAACGTACATCCAAGTTCGACCGCTCATTAGTCTTCCTAGTGCCCATGTAGCATGAATTCAAGCGCCTTACCGTATCTGTTCACCATGCCAAGCCGCCGATCTGAGAACGTCCTCGAGTTGTGAAGCACCAAAGTGCGCGTCCGTCCAGACCCAAATCTTTCCCAGGACCCGTAAAATCGTAACCAACCAATCACAAGAGCAGTGGACAGAACCTTTTCAAGAAACAGTTGCGCATTTCAATCTACTGTACATACACTGGCAGATTCACGGACCATCATATCAACCCACGATACGTATTCGTACAAACAGCAAAGAAAGCAAACCAAAGGAAAGACTACACTTTCTTATTCACCGCGGAGGAAATCCTGCGCTTCTTTAGTGCCTTCGGCCTTCTCGATTTCCTTCTGAGCCTCCTCCGGATGCTCAAGCGCCCACTCGAACTCCGCAATGACAGGGTAATTGAACCGTTTCTCATCCTCTGATTTCTTGCTAAGCCCAGAACCAGGTACCTCGGGATTCTTTATCCATGGAAGGTCAATGCCGACCTCATCGAGGTAAGCATAGATATGCTCCTGGCCGAAATTCTGAATGAACTCTAGCGGGCTCTTGGGCGGAGTGAAAGGAGGGGGGGGACTAGTGAAATACTGGCTCGGGAGGGGGTAGTACACTATGCCAGAGCTGAACGCGTGGAGGGCTAATACGATGGTGACGCCGAGTACAAGGGGAAGTACAGGCTTGCCGTAGATGGCGGGGATGTTGCCCAAGTTCTGCTTTGGGGAAATGCTTCTTAGTTGACACCAGGCCTGGGGAACGATATCGAGGGTGTTGACCAGGTTGAGGTTCCACCCTTGGTAGCTACTCGCGTTGCCCGACTTATGAGCTGGGAACGTCTCGGTGAACAGGTTGGTGAAACCTCTGTTTCCAGGACTGGGACTCGCGACAAGATAAGTCCGAGTCCTGTCAACGGGGGCGGCCTTGGCGGAGACCAGGGCAAGTGCGAGGGAGGATGCGAGGGCGCCCCCGAGACTGTGACCGGTAGCAATGAATCTGTTATTGGTCCCATCTACGTTTCTGATGAAATCGAGCAGTGTTGTGCCCTCGGAGGCGGCACCTTCTGGTGCTAGGGTGGTGAGCAGGAAATGTACTGTGTTCACCGTGCCTCTTGCGATGTATGGGGTACCCGGTACAATACTCTTCACAGGAACGACGACAGGCGGGTTCTGAATTCCACCAGCAACCCAGACGTTGAAGTCGGAGACAGCATTCACTGCGAGGCTCTGGTGGACCCACACGTACTGGGCCTTGGGAGGAGTGCCGGCAATGGCGATGACGTAGGTGGGGTGCACAGAGCCGTCCTCAAACTCGAAGCGCGGGTGAAAGGCGACATACCACGAGTTGTCGGGTCCGGTGGTATCTTCGTCTGGCTTGTTCTTCCATACGACTGGCCCCCAGACGACTTGCCATCCAGGAACAAATTGTGGAAGGGTAGAAGTTAACCTCTGCTGAAGTTCTTTCTGAAGGGACGCCTGGGTTCCATTAAAATCAAAGACGAGGGTGGAGGCGAGAGACAAAACGTTAATTTGTTGGAAGACGTCGAGCGGCATTTCAGAACTGGATACACGTCACGAGCAGAGCGTCAGCACATCAGAACTCGGGATAGGGCGTAGTGGGGTGGGCGTACCGTGGAGTTCCACTGGAAATCTGCAGGTGGGTGATGGATATGGGATTCTTAAATACTCCGTCCGTAAGCGGTTCTTGTTCGCTTTAGTCGTGGATGGAAATAATCTGATCAGGCCAATCCGATAGTGCCTGAAAAGATGCACAATAGAAGTAACACCGTGACTAGGGCTGAGACTGAGAGAGCCGGAAATTGTGACTGAGTAGGGAAATACCGTAGAGGACTTTCATTTCCCATGACAGGGAATCTGATATCGTTCGGCAAGATACAGAACCGAGAGCCATGGTGCGGCCCTCGGGTTCTCTGCGTTCGCTAGATGACTTTTCCGAAAGGCAGTGCGAATGGAATGATAGATGATTCGGGTCAGAACCTAGAAGCTCGGGGATCAACACTTACGTGCACAGAGATAGAATCTATTCATATATGTCCTAGTCTCGATCGAGCCAGACGTTTAGATCAGACCAAAACGGCCTTCAGCGGGTCCTCGCGAGTGTCCTAAAACGTCTGATCATGGGACTAGATGTATGTCAGGTGTCGTGATGCTTTATTTAACTAGACCTGGACATTCAAAATCAGGAGGTCCTGAGCCGGAGATGCTGTATGAAAAAGGACTTACAGGGAGTGCGGACGGAAACTGCTCCGGTGGGGACAGGGCGTATCTAGGATCTGGTCAAGATCATCATCAAGTTTAACCGATTATCATGATAATGATCACCTACAGTAGGTATCGTGCGACTTCATCAGAACTTAGAAGGCATCTTCCCCATACTGAGTGCGGCATCGGAATCGGGAATATAGTGACAGGAACAGAGACTCGTCCGGGATCGTGGGTAGTACGCTTACCTGCATTATGTACGAGAAGCTGCCAGTGGAGCCCGTGACTGAGCCAAGGGAAACACGAGGGGAAACACGAGGACTTTCATTTCCGACTGAGGCATCTAACGGCACTGATCTGATATCGTTCGGTACGGAGATATAGAGCGGAGAGCAGGTGACTTTTGCGAATGCCAATGCGAACGGAAGGATAGACTCACGTGCACAGAAATGGGATTTATTGATGCATGTCAGTTGTCGTGATGGTTAACCAGCTAGATCTGGACATTCATGAGCTCGGGAGGTTGTGATTCAGGAGGTGCTGTACAAAAACATAGACAAGATGAGTCGTAAGTGTGAACAACATTGGCTCCGGACGGAACTTATTATGGTGGGAACAGAGCGCATCCGAGTCTGGTACTTATCTAGTCAAGATCATTAACCTGTTTGGATGGCATCCGAGTCGTGAATCTGGCAGTGATAGGGGAACAGAGACTCCGTCCCGGGTTGTGGGTATCGGTCACAAGCTGGAGAGGGTGGACTCAACACGACGTGTATCGTAGTTGTCTCCCACGCTGCTGACTAATATCATCACATCGACCAAGTGCGCACACTCCATCCCTTCGGTGCTTCTTGGCGCCCAGATAGCCAACGCATCGTTCCTCCACCAAGGCACCACGGTCATGAAACATGCATGCGACGAGACGCTATGCTTCATCGTGGGTCAACTGTATCATATCTGTTTGATGAATTCACGACAGTTGTCTCGTCCATTTCACCGGCTTCCACGTCCAGGCAGGCGTACTTTGCTGGTGAGCTCTGGCTCAAACAACCTTCTGGCGACACCACGGGATGTCAAACGATCTGCTTTAATGTCTCGAAGATGCGTCGAACATCGGACTGCCCGCAGCGTCGGGCGCTCCACCAGCGACACCCTGTCAGTTCCCTAGAATTGGTGCTGTCGGAAGGGTCGCAATCCCGTGTTTGGTGGCTTACTGCGGGGAAAATAATGCTCGGAATATCTGTGACTTGGCCTTTCCTGGTGTCCAGGTATCCAGGAGTTCCGGGAATCGACTCTACTCTGCTAGCAACCCTCCGCTCCCCAAGAAACACTCTTTGAACCATCCTCGTCTCCACCCGAGTAAGGTCCTGGTCGTCACTGATGACCCCTGGTAATATCTAGCTTCTTCCTAATGCATTAGAAGATCGTCTAAAGTCATTTTCAGAGTATCAAAAAGGCTTAATACGTGGGCAACAAAGAACTTTAAACACTGGCTGTCAAGGAACTTCATCGCTTACTAGTTTCTTCCTAACTTCGCTGAAGACGCATAGCCATTTTCCTCACAAGATATAATCATCTATTCATACTGACTGATGACAATACTCGTACACAGTGGTCACTCAACATGCAACAAGTAGCAGAAAACGCCATGCGAAATACGGTGATCGATTTGACAGAAGACGGCGATAGGAGAATGCTGTGATCGACTTGCCTAATCTCCGATCCTGACCATGGCAGAGCGGTCGGGGCCAGTAACGGGGTCGTTATCGGTTCGTTTTCCCGTTTTATCAGCGCTCGTGACGTCGCACCCCTTGATCACGTCCCAATCGCTCTCAGAGTTGCACAGCTCGAGGATGCTCTCAGCTGACTGGGTGGCCCAAGGTACGTAGATGACTTCACACCGATCGTTGTTCAAGTTGTCGTGCAGCCCGACAGCGACAGCGAAGTCGGCGTGGTTCGGATAGTCCAACCCAAATCGAAGAACGCCAGACAGGGCGCCTGAACCATCGCTCGTGAGGGTGTGGCCGATGCTGGTTTCGAGCCACGTGCCACCGTTGGCAGCGGTGTCAATGACCCTGAAGGTCATAAGAGGGTTGTTCTGGAGAAGATAGACCTCAAAGGTTTCAGGCATGGTGATATCTGAACATAGTAAGTAGGCCTCAGTACAGTCGCAATGTAAATAATGAGGAATTAGAGACAGGCTTGTTTAGCTGGTGGGTGATACTCGGGGGCTGCTAGGGGCTTATATTGTGGTAAAGCTGGCGAGCGAGAGGATGTTTGAGCGAGCGCAGATGAAGAATGGGGGTCAGAACCAAGAGATGGGATTTTACCCCTAGACTACTGCCAGTCTTATATACGATTTTACTGTATTGGTTGATAATCAATATAGTCTCCAGTGAATTGAGACTAGACTTTTGTATTCGGCTTGATCGACGATGGATGTACATTAGCAGCCCGAATGGGGTTTCTCGGCCCGGGCCATAGCACACTGACTAGCCTTGCATGGCCGTCATCTTTCGATGTGCGCACGAAGCCTATGACAAATTGAAACGTGCAAGATAGGTACTGCAACACGACCGAGCCCCAACGGCCACCATGACGCCCCTCCCATTCTACGAGGGACCCCTAACGGCCACCTCTCGATGGGCGCGACCGTCAGCCACCAGCGGCCACCTCTCTGCGGGTACGACACCCCAACGGCCACCGTCCCTCCCGTCCCATAGGTGCAACGCTTCCCGTCCCCCCTCCCATCCCACGGGCGCGACGCCCCAATGGCCACCGTGATGCCCGACGACACCCCACGCCCACGTGTTCACCAAACAAATACCCGCCCCAGAGTGAAGCCCTTTCTCGAGCCACCAACAAGGCCGCTGATCCGCAGCCCGTTCACTCGGCCAGGATATTCTGCAAGGTGGTCCCTGCCAGTGATCACCTTCACGTTAGATTCCGACGGCAGTGCAAGGGTATCGGCGAGAGCGGCGGGCAGTCGAAGACACGTCCCGCGATCTCCTGGTTGACACGACTCTGCTCCGAATGCTGCACGTAACTCCGGGAGCGTCACAAACCTAGTCTGACCTTTCTTAGAATTTGGGATTTGTTTGCGAGCTGTTTGGTAAGTGCGGTAGCGCGGTCCTGCAATGTGCAGCATCGAGCTGTGGCATCAGTTCGTTCGGAGGATAATCGATAATCTCCCACCGAGACCAGAGCAATCGCACGAAGCCCCTTATCTCCTTGGGTGCCGAGAAGCCGCGAGTCCTTGTAGGCCTGTATATTCCTTTGTTGCGGGTAAATTGTAATGCAACGTTAGGTCGCCCAGGATCTTCAATGTCGAGGTTCTTTCGAACTAAGCTCGACTTCAATTCGCGGTTGTGTCACTGAGTGTCGGACCGAGTCACCGAGAGCTATACAGCTCTTAGCTGATATTTTCTCACGGGTTCATACAAGGGACGTTGCTCTGAACTCTCGTCGGTATGTACAGGACTGGTGGATCCACACAAGAATACAGTAAGTACGTTACGACAGGCCCTTTTCCTCCAGTGTTTTCACCTTCCGTTACCGCCCATGGGGCTTGGGCGGCCAGGTGTACACGAGCTCCGGCTCCTCAGGCATTGCGCGCTGCGCAGGCCGAGCTGGTCGCCACTCAGCCGGGCCCGCTCGCATCCTCGCCTGGAACGCCTCGAACTCAGCGTCGTCCTGTTCCGTAATCGCCACGTTCTTCCATGGCTTCGGATCTTTCGTCACGAAGCCCTGGGAGTGCGAGGTGTTTGCGGACGCGAGACGCTGGGCCCGATGGCGATCGGCGTGATAGCCTGGGTAGGGTTCCAGCGCGTACGTCGCGGGACGAACCACGGTGCCATCCTGGGCGAACGAAAAGACGTTTGGCCCAGACGTCCACACGGGATTGAAGTGCGTGTCCAGGTAGAAATCGTTGGTCAACGCAGGCTGCGCGTGTCTCGTCAGCCTTGGGCCATCGTAAACGAAAGAAATACATACCGGCCTCGTGGGCGGGCAATGAGGTGTGTCTTTGTGTTCGTGTTGATGGTCTGATGTGGCGGGAGTGGTAGCAGGGGTGATGAAAGGGGTGGTGGCCGGGGTGGTGGGAACGGTTGTTGCAGGGGAGTGCATTGTCAACTGGTGCGAAGAAGGTTGGTATAGGTGCGGTATGTGAATTGAATTCGTGCTCACTGGAAGCAGGACAGGAAAGACGATACAGCGAGTTTCTGGGATAAGGCAAGGAGATTGCGGCGCAGGTATACGGACGAGATCGAGCTTATGGTCAAACTATGGCCAGAGTCACCTCTTTATACCCTCACGTTCCGGAGTGGCCCAGGTGGGCGCGCAACTTCCTGAACTTTCCTATTGTCCGTCCAGATCAAAGCGATCCCATAGATCACTCCAACAAGGTAACTTGGCATATTGCTTATCCATCCTTGAACGCATTGATCCACGTGCAGCATTGACGTTATTCTGCTCGAGACCATTGCTTGGGCCTTTCTCGCTATTCCTTTTGTCACCACACGGTCAACGGCGGTCCACAGGTTCTGGTTCGACCTTCTTCTCATGATGGCCGACAATATGGTCCAAGCGAGAACGCTCCTCCGTCCAAGCTGGTCATATATCCTGCCTTGACGTCACTCGACCCGAATTTGAAATGGAAACCCTATCACGATCTCCGGAACACAAAGAACGAGTCCACCCTCGCCATGAGCTCCTCGTCACGACCCCTCCACCACCACCATTAACAAATCGTAATACTAACTCACCGCTTGGGTCCTCAACACACCCCCGCTCGATCGAACCGACGTGTTCAGACTATCATCGGCTCGAGTCACACAAATCGGAAAGCAAGAACGATGTTCCATTTCATGACGATTGGCGTGTTTACCGTACATCTAACCAATGAGGAATAAGCGTGAGTAGTACTGCACAATGCGTAGTCGTGCAGTTCGTGGTGAAAAAAGCATCAAGCAAAAAGAGTCACCGTAGGGGGGAAAGAGAATAGGGTGAATCCTCGTGTACAATGCCAAGGGTTCCACAATTGCAACAAGATGGTCCCCCATTTTCGCATCTGCGCGTTATCAGGTATCCAAGAGGTGGAAGAATGAAGGAATGGAAATGATGGTGCGTTGAGCGTTCCGCGATGCACAAGCCGCCGACGAACGTCGTCTCCGCGAGATTGAGCGAAAACAGATGGAAAACCAACGTAGATTACAGTATACCCGTGAGATGCAAAAGTGGCGACATGAACAGATTCGTCGCGCAGAGTCCTAGTCGAACGAAAAGAAGGTTACGCATCCAACGCACCAGCGATGCGGTGCTCCAGGATGCGTCCCTCACGTTCAATGGCTGCGTTGCGTGTTGGGGTGTCGCTCGGCGTCGCGGTTCTGTCGTCCAAACGTCGTCACCACTGCCTGCCACGGATCTCCCCCTCTATTGGCCAGTCCGTTTCGACATCCATGCCAGTGATGGGGGAGTCGACATGTCCCTGAAGATCTCTGCGCAATCGGGCAGCCTCGCGATACATGTCGGAGGTCCAATTCGATCACCAGTATTTCGACTCGACTCGACATGAATTGCGGGGCACGGCATGTCCGAGTCGTGCTCGTTTGACGACTTGAAGTGGCCTCGATAGTCGCTCCGTTTCGTTCGGTTATCGCGGTATATCTTATCCGTCCATTCAGCCAGGTACGGAGACTCCGCGCCAAGAGCAGAGGACGGCGCCCGCACATGGGACAAATCACGTCGTCGACGCTACCGCTCCTTCCCTGAAGGCTAATAGCAGAAACTCCAAATCCGGTAACTCAGACCAGGGATCTTACCGGCGATCAGGTACGTGCGAGCGACTCAGATACTGGGTAGGGTCAGGATTATCTCTTGAAAGTCGAGGGGACATACGTCGTTGACAGTGAACATAGAGACGGTACGAAACACAATGCATACAAAGATAATTGCACCCGAAGTAAAGGATCTGTCACAAGGTGAGTGTTTGACTCGGAATACATTTTATCTGCTGAGACTTACTCATTCATGCCCCATCGGCATATTGCATCGCCCTCAGCTCATCCATAGGTACTTCATCGATCCCGACTGTTGTCTCCTCTATCCCTGCATTTGCAAAGTGGAGTTGGGTTCCAATGTTTGCGAATGTACCTGCTGATTTCATTCCAAACCCAGTGTCGATATACTGGCCATGGAGAGCCTGAGAATACAGCTCCCTGATGCTCAATATAAACCGGGGGTTCAGTGCGAACATAAGAATGTATGCGGCAGGAGTTAAAATCAGTCCAACATTCTGGGGTACAGTTATGCTGAAGAGGCCCTGGGTGATTATTGCATGGAACAAATTGCTATCAATTTAAAAACCATTAGTTGCATATATTGAACAAGGTAGCGAAAAATAAGGCGAAGACCCACACGAAGAAATACAGGATACCTTGATTAACAAGGAGTTTGAAGTACTGATTGAACTGCCACCTTTTCGTTGCCTTGTACAGTTGAAATGATTGCCTGAGAGCTTGATAAATGGCCAGTAGGCACATCACACCCTGTAGAACAACTACAGGAATGACCGAATATCTGCCCCAGTTCCAAGAAGGATATTGGATTATGCAGACCGGTGGATAAGGTGCTGGAGGAAGAGTCACTGTGAAGCACCGTAACATTATTCAGATCTACCCCCGACACATGTATCAAGCAAAATTTCCGGACACACCTATCACAGCTCCAGGTTGAGAGTATATGATACCAGAAATGACGCTGGCAACAACCTCTCCAGAATAAATGAACAGAAGAAAACCAAGAATCGTTCTTGATCTGCCATACAATGCATAGACTCGAAAAATCATCACCACTGCAATGAATTGCCATGAGTCATCACACAAGCAAGTGGGGTCGGGGCTTACGGTCGGTAGCATTTGTGAAAAGGATGATAGTCCAAGTTGGCAGATAAAAGATAGCTTTACCTGTCCGGTGGGAACATAGTTTAAGCACGGTCATGGCAAGGAGTTTCCGAAAGACTTACAGCTATCCAATGGATATCAGTCATTCGTGATCCCAAGAGAGAAAATGAAATACGTACATCTAAGATTGTGCATATGATGTTCATTCAATCGTGAATTGGCAAGGTATAATATAGAAAGAAAAAACTCACCCACAAAGGACCAGGTACAAAGGTGGTCCCATCTTGTGGTTCGGTATGGTCAGTCCCGACCAGTCACCATTGAAGAACTGAGCTTACCTAGTGCCGTAACACTTGATAATAGATTAAAGTCAACGCAAGAAAACCACGAACGAAAGAGTAGCCATACATGATGGAAAACAATCCCCCATAACGGACCTAGAGTAGAAATAAATTGCAAGCATGGCCAAGGAGGATTAGTACGTACAATAAGGAATGTAGAAGACACCCAGGTCCATGGTCTTTGCTGTAACGTTGTCAGTATTGTGTCATTTGGCTTCGAGATGCTCACTTACCCAGATGTGTTCTATCTAATAGAAAGTAACCAGCCGGGCCCGTGCAGTGTTTGCATAGAACACGACGAAAAATAGAACGTAAATACCTCAGTTGATAAGGTGAGCGCTGATCGTGTAGACGTTAGTACAATGTCAATGGACGTGAATTCACGACGTACCATAGTCATACACGACCGCGGTGACCATCGCAACTAGCAGCGCTCGTGAGAAATCAACCACCCATTATAATTGGACGTACGAGATACATAGTTATTTAGATCTAGACTCTCCAGGTCGATGGCCAGGCTTGTAGACATGATCGCGAAGTCTGACACCGAACTCGAAGCTAGTAGTAGCGGGGCGGGCGAGGAACGAGTAGGGATGACACGTAGTGGGTGGCACGTTGAAGAAAGTAGAATGGCGACGGGGGGTATAAGTGGTCAGGCCACAATTGACTGGCTAGACTTAAAGTTAGTTCAGCGCCCTTATCGTGGCCTTACCCAATGGCGGTGTGCGCCAGAAGGGTGTCGACCAAAACATGACTGGTTAAAACGAGCGAGGCAAACTTGGCTGCCGTGTTTGTGGAGCTTACATGAAAAAAGAACCTCGATGCTGACTGTGGTGCTGATTGAGGATATTGTTGCTATCGTATCATTGCAACATGATTGTACCCATTGATGGCTATGACGTGATCGTCGTTGGATTGGCTGAAGCGCCGTTGAAATAAAATGCCGGAAGCGCGTGGTGCTTGGTCCATAAGGATGTCGGCGCTGCTCTGACTGCCTCTCCCCCCTGCCGACCATCAGGTGTTTCGACGAGATGAAGCAAGAAGCACGTGCGGTCGCTCGTCAGTTTTCTGGTCTTTCTTGTAGGGACGCGTTCGTGATGCGGCGGTCCGCTTCCGAAAAAGCCGGAGTCATGAATTGCCTTTCCAGGACACTGAGAGTGGATCCAAAGTGCGCCAAGCTCACTGAGGAACCCACTGTAATCTCGGTACCTGACGGCGTCGGAATCTTCCGATGACCATGTCAACCCGGAGCGTCCAAAAACGGCTCTGGTGACGAGACTAAGTATTGACATTCATTACTCCAAGTCAGATACATACATCGTTCGTCTGCACCACTCGACAGTGTCTCCTTATACCAGAACAACACTTTGAATGCCAATCTAGTGACCCATGCCAGTGAGTGGATGTCGCCACCATAGACGAACAAAGCACTACCTCAAGCTCACCACATTTGGAAATCTGAAGCCCAGCCAGCCCCGCTCACATCGGACCACACTCAACATGCTTCCAATCGTATATCCGCGATTTCTTCCAATTGATTCCTCGACCGGTCTGATGGCCGCAGATACATTGTGGTCTGATAGCGACGACATGCCAGTTCAACATTCAACTCTGGGTCAATTCCCTGCTGTGATGACCTCGGCTATTGCGCGAGTACAACTTCCGTATGTTCATGATGGACGGAGGGGATAGCGTGAACAGAGGAATGTGACACAGCGAACAGAATTGCTAGGTTTTGCGTTCAAGATCCGAGACACTGTAAAGGGGAAAGCAATAAAGACAAAAAGGAGGGACGAGAAGTACAGGGCACATTCCCTGCTACGTCGAGCGCATTCCATCATCGCCCTTGCCAAGCCTCCAATGTGAGTAGGAGAAATACGACCGCTCGACGAAGGGAAATCTGACGTGTGGTGGTTTGACAAATCGGAACAAATGCACCGTTCGTTGAAGCGGAAGATTGCGGCAGCGCCGGCGTTGATGGCTCAACTGATGGCTCGGAGCAAGTGGCCAAAGCGGCGATGCGTTTTCTCAAGCAACCAAAAGGTCCGCTAATCCGCGGCTCGTTCACTCGGCCGGGATATTCTGCAAGGTGGTCCCTGGGCCTGATCACCCTCACGTTTCGTTCCATTGGCAGTGCGAGGGCACCCTCGAGAGCGATGAGGTCATCCTTGCGTGTGTAGGATGCAGGCGGGCAGTCGAAGACACGACTTGCGATCGGCGAAGTGTACGCGTACGCGAGGTGTCGTCGGCCTTCTTCTTGGCTGCTTTCTCGAACTCGGCTTTTTCTCTCGCACCTCTAGTTCTGCTTCCTCTGTTTGAATGCTGCACGTAACTCCAGGAACGTCACGAACCGAGCCTGACCTTTCTTAGACTTTCTCTGTTTGCGCTGGGATTTGTTGGCGAGCTGTTTGGTGAGTGCGGAATACGATCGTGCACTGTACGTTTGCAGCATCGAGCTGTACGGTTCGTTCGGAGGATAATCTCACACCGAGACCAGCTCAATCGCACGGAGGCCCATATCTCCTTGGGTCCCGAGAAGCCCCGAGTCCATGTAGACTCGTTTATACGGTCAATGAGCGTCTTGCGGGAAACCTGGGTGTAACGTTAGGTGCCCAAGATCGTTGAGGTCTTTTCGAACTAAGCTCGACTTTGGTTCGAAATTCGTGGCAGTTCGGTTAGTCGGAGTCGGACCGAGAACTATACAGTTCTTACCTGATTCTTTCTCACGGATTCGAAACCGCCAAGGACGTTGCTCTGAAGCCTTCTCATTGAAGACCCACAGACTCACAATATGTACAGGACTGGCGCACCCACACAAGAATACAGAACAACGGGTAAGTACATTACAAAAAACCCTTTTCCTCCAAGGTTTTCACCTTCCGTTACCGCCCATGGGGCTTGGGTGGCCAGGTGTATACGAGTTCCGGCTCCTCAGGCAATGCGCGCTGCGCAGGCCGAGCTGGTCGCCACTCAGCCGGGCCCGCTCGCATCCTCGCCTGGAACGCCTCGAACTCAGCGTCGTCCTGTTCCGTAATCGCCACGTTCTTCCATGGCTTCGGATCTTTCGTCATGAAGCCCTGGGAGTGCGAGGTGTTTGCGGACGCGAGACGCTGGGCCCGATGGCGATCGGCGTGATAGCCTGGGTAGGGTTCCAGCGCGTACGTCGCGGGACGAACCACGGTGCCATCCTGGGCGAAC